>BQNB010059825.1:5791-37166 GCA_026074375.1 Tanacetum coccineum | reverse complement strand
TGTGGATTGGATCATGCATCTAGGAGCTGAAATCTTAAGTTTAATTATAATATAATTTTTGATTAAATTAAGATAACTCCTGAATACACCTGACATCAAGTGGGAGCACTAGGTTTTTCTTTAAAATTCATATGTTATGTAATGTATTGAAAGCATCATTCCATTTAAGCTAGATGTTAATCCTTGAGGTTGGAATGAAACTTCACTTGGGAATTTAGGGAATAAAACAAACGACCTTGGAATGAATGTTTATTGTAATAGAAATATGCGGGAATTAAGTCCAACACAATGCAATATATCATTTAAGCAAGTCTTAAATGGTATATTTCACTTGAGATAATTTAATATATAAATTGAAACCTTATGTTGTTAACTAAGGATTCATTGTTGTTTTTTTTTAACTTAAGGATTCATTGTAATAAATATATCTTTAAATATTTTGGATGTATAGAGACCTGGGTTTTTTTTTGTTTTACTTTTTTTGCCAACAAGAAAGGCAAGGACCAAGGCTTAACCATAAAACAGTATATCCTTAATTTAAGAAATTTAGATAACAAAAATATCCTAAATTTTTTGAAGAAAGAATTTTTTAGATTGACTTGTTTTTTTAAAAACAAAAAATGTTTTACGAATTTTATATAAGGCAAAATAGTGTTGTTTATTGAGTTACACATTGAGCCCCTAAAGAAAAATAAATCACATCCTAAGTTTTTTTTTAAAGTAAGAATTGTTTTTTTTTAATCCTTTAATGATAAATCTACCTAAATTATAGATATTGCCCCTCAGCTAAAAAGACAAATTGTTTTTGCATTACACATTTTAAATAAATGAAGAAATACTTTTTTACATGTTTTAAGAAACTATAAAGATTGAAATTTGTCCCCCTGAAAAAGAATAGGTAAAATTTTTTGTATTTGGACTTTCAAAATAATCCCAAATTAAAGGGTAATTTTGTTCCCCAACATTTCCAATACTAATGATAGTTTTGCCAAATTAGTAAAATGGCAAATAACCATATGAAACCTACACCATCATATAAATTCAAATTCTTTCACAAAATGTTGGGTGAAATATTTTGAAAACAAGTAATTTCCGAAAAGTATTACCTCCCAGAAAAATAAAAACCTTTTTTAAGCTTTTTACCCCCCCTTTGTAAAGAAAGAAGTTATTGGAGAATGTTAGAAACCTGGAACTTCAACTTGTGCTAATTTAGTTTTTTCAATGCCAAAAATATTTGTTGTTTTAGTAATTTTTGGGAGAATTGGGAATTGAAAGAACAAATTTTTTTGTTACTTTTCTGATAATGAAGATACGTTGGTAAAATTTTGGTTTTTTATTTCCCCATACAATATAAATACATTGGTTATCCTATATTTTGCATGTAATAATCCCTTGAATAATTTTTATTTTATTCTAAATGTTGTTTCCCATTGGTCCCGGTTAAAACAATAAAATGAAAAAAAATAAATATTATTAAAAATTTAAGACAAATTGGTTGAGTGTTTTGGGTTTTTGTATTAAAATTTTTTTTGAAATATGTGGGATTGTTTTGTATTGTTCCCTACCGACTCACATTTTAATTCCACAAGGAATTTGCATATTTGGACGCCCCCTTCAACCTTTCAAAAAATTATTACTTTGGATCCCTTATCCATGGAAGTAACGAATATCGAAATGGGTTTTTTTTTTAAAATTAAGTTTACACCTTAAAACTTTTGAAATACACACAAAGTTTTTTTTTCCCCTGGCAATATTGTTTGGATTATCCGAACTTATTTTTTTTTGATTATAAGAGTCAAAAATGGCCAAACCTGAAAAAATGGATAAAGTTTTTTTTATAAAGGGTTTCCCCAATTCTTTTTTGGGTTTTTTTTTGGGTGCCCCCCCTAAAATATAAAACCCCCACTACAAAAAAACCTTCAAATTATCCATCCATGCCATTACAAACCCCTAAACAACCTAGAAATCCGTGGCTTCCCATCCTCCCCTTTTTAAAATCGACCGAAATCCCTTTCCTTTTAATGGGGTTTTTTATTTTTTTCGATTCTTCCCCAAAAATCCCAACCGAAACCCTAAAATCCTTTTTAAGGCTTTTTTTTGGGTTCTTCCCCCAACTTTCAACTCCAAGAACAAATTCCGACCCAAAACCACCTTTTAGGGTTTTTATTTTTTGGTTTTTTATTTCATCCTCCTGCTTATTTGACGATTTAATAGATCTGAACACCGGGGAGGTTTAGGTTTTTTTTTTTTTGTTGTTTTTATTCTTTTCCTAGCTTCGACGCAAACACAATAAACCCCTTTTTTTCAAAGGGTTTTTTTTTTTTTTAACGTTTTTGAAGGTTTTTTTAACAAGAAAAAGTAGTGTTTTTTGGTAACAAACCCCTAATAAAGGTTTTGTTTTTCTTTGTTTTCGATTTAAGCTCAAGAACTTTCCACAATGGTGTGTTTGGTTAAAAAATCGATTTTAAAAACCAAGTGTGTTATTTTTTGATTCGTGAAGTCCCCCAGTAATAAAACCAAAGGTTTGGCATATTTCCGTTGACCGTGATTGGGGTGGTGAGCCAACCGTAAAAGGTGGTAAATTAACCAATACGTTTCTTCCCAAGAAATCCAAATAATAATAATTCCTCGTTTTTATTTGATTTGTTAAACTCAATAACAAAAAAAAAGGTTAGAAATTATTACTTGTATTTTTGTTTAATTTATGTGTGTTTTTTTTTAAAATCTTAATATGCCTTAAAAAAAACTAGTTCCCCCCATCCGCTGCGTAAATACCTCGTAATAAGAACCTTTAGTTTTTTACCCCTGTTTTTTTGTTTTACATTCCCCAACCCAATTTTTTCTTTAGATACATTGTGCCCACCTCCAAAACATTTTGAGAACGTGGGGTGGTGCCCGTTTTTTTAAATATTTCCCCATTAAACCCCTTTTTTTTTAAATAAAACAAAAGGTGTTTTTTTTGGAGTTTTTTTTTGGCTCCTAAATATCCTTTTTAGAGGCCTCCATTGTCATGGCTTAAAAACAACGTTTTTTGGGTGGACCAAAGAAATGCCAAAAACCTAATAAAATGCTAGCCGTGACAAACCCCCCCGCGAGGTCTCTCCCCGCATCCCCCCATAGGGGTTTTTTGGGTGGCCCCAGTAACTAGCTAAAAAACCAACAACCAAAAAACGTTTCCCTTTTTTTCCCTTTCTTTTTTTATTTTTTGTTGATGTGTTTGGGTTTAAAAAGGTGTATTTTAAATAACAACCGATTATAAAGAAAAAAAAAATGTGTTTTTTTTTTTTTTTGTGCCTTAAAGTTAATAAAAAGTTCTGTTGAATTAAGGTAACGTAAATAACAACCACTTTTTTTATGCCTATAAATGGAAAAAACAAAAAATTAACAGACAAAACCACAACGTTTTTGTTTTTGCTTCCTTTTTTTGCTTCTATCCCCCTGAATTAAGTCCCCCCAACCAAGGACAAAACGGAATGATTTGGTAAAAACCCGTTATTTTGAAAGAATTTTTGAATTTTTTTTGGAAAGATATGGATCGCTCTATTGAAATATTATCAACAAGTTCCCAAAAATAAATGCAAACATGTCAAAAATTTTAGATACACCCCCTTATTAATTTTATTAGCAAATATCTAATCCATTTGTCCCAATGTTTTTAATTTTTTTTTTTATTTTTTTTTTCACATTTCCGTAAGTTGGTTCCTAAATAGGCTATAAATATATTATTGATTCAACAAAAAAAAATGTCCCATCTTTTAGACCAAAAGCAAAAAACAATTTTTTTTTTAATCTTTGAAAGAAATAAACAAAAACAATTTTGATCCTACTCATCCCTTTTTCATAATTTGGTAACATGCTACGACTACAACCCCTCAATTGGCTTCAAACATTTTTTTTTTTCGTATATTTTTATTTTTTACCATGTGACATAGTTTTTTTAACCGAACCTTGGTAATCCTATTCCCTATCATTCAACTGATTTTTTTTTTGTATTTTTCTTAGCCCCCCATAAATCCTTTAAAAGATTACAAGAGAAAATCCCATCAATGACATGATTATGACCTGCAGGAAACATCAAAAACTATTATACATTCTTCTAACAAAGACATGTCGAAAATTATTATGCATCCATCTTCTGACTAACACAAACTATTTTTTGGTAAGACGACAAAATGTAACGAGTTCAACTTACTGATATCGCTGGAAGTAGATGTGTTAACGATCCGAGCCGAGTTTTAGCATATTCGAGCTCAGCTCGAGCTCGAATAATTATTAAAAATCAAACTCGAACTCGAGCTCGAAAATTTTATCATTGTTTGAGCTCGAGCTCGATGCTCGTTTATTTATTCTAAACAAATTTTTATCATTGTTTGAGCTTGAGCTCGATGCTCGTTTATTTATTCTAAACAAGTTTTGTAAATAACCGTGTTTAATTCCACTTTGAATGATGATTGCTTGTTTGATAAAGAAAATCAAGCTTTGAGGAACCCGTTTTGTTTCAAAAACTCCCAACTCGATTTAAGCTCGTTAAATTAATAAATTTATGCACTAAACCTTAGCTCGTACATATTATTAAGCAACTGGAAACTCTTTCCGTTAAAACGCTTTTTATTAATCTATTTTTTTTCATTACTAACGTTTTTATAACAAGTGAAAAAAGACGGTAAAATGAACCATTTTCTATTTAGCTGAAACATCTACAAATTAAGAGGCTCAAAAACTAAAGCCAAATGCTATATTATTCCATGTTTTTCCCATTTTTTTTATAAAGGTATTCAATGCATCCCCCATTTTCTTTATCTCTCATCCCCCGATGTTGGGAAATGTAAGAAGTTCCCATTTTTAAATGAAGTGTATTCCCCCAATGGGGCATCCCAATTATTTCTTTATCTCATCGATTGTTGGGAATGTTAGAAAGTGGCAAAATGGTAAACTTCCGTACCTTTGTTTTAACTATATTTTTTTTGGCCCCCCACCCCCTTATTTTTATGTTTTTGTCCCATTTTTTCCCACACACAAAATAACAATGGGACAAACACATAGAAAGAAAATATTTTTTTTTTAGTTTTTTTCAATAAAAAGTTGTTAATTTAGTTTTTTCCTATAATATCATTTTAAACTTTAATGTCCAATTATCCCCTTAAATTTTTTTTTTACTTGTTTTTTTAAACTTATCAACTTTTTAGTTATAGTTAAAAAAAATACTAGTAATAATTAATTATTATACCCGAGTCAATTTTTGTGCATAACACAAACAACAATTTTTTAATATTGCACAAATTAAATAGGGAAAAACAATTTAAAATAATGTTTTTTAGAAAACAGAAAATGGCGAAAAAAAAGAAAAATTTTTGAGAAACTAAAAACCTTTTTACTCCCCCATTTATACCAACACTATTACAGCTACCTAAAAAAAACTTTTGTAGATTTGATCCCTACTCATTTTTCTCTACCCTTCCAGGAAATGCAATTTCCGAAATTGTACGATATAACGAGGCACCATGAAGTGAATGTAAAATAGGGAAAAATGGCCGGTTTTTTTTTTTCCCCATTTTGACAATTATACATAACCCCCTTCACTCATATCCAACTTGTTTTTTATTGATGGCCTTACAATTATGAAAAAAACATATTGCAATCAATTCTTTGAAGAGTAATATGAATAATGGAGTAATTTCGATTGTAAATAAAAAACAACACAACGTCCTAATAAAAAATTGTATTATCCCGAAAAGTGGAATTTTAAAAAACAATTTTGAAATCTAACAATACAAAAAACAAAAAAAAAATTATTAACATGGATCTAAGTTTAGTTTTAGGGAAAAAAAAAAATGTTGTCCATTGACTTTTCCCCTTCCTTTTTCATAAGCTTTCCCCCATCCCCTTTCCCCACTGACAATCTTCTAAACATACTTTCCAACTAAAGTTTTTGAAAAAGACCATGAGAAAAAAATAAACACTTAGGAGAAAAAAGTCATTAGTCACAACTATTGAATAATTTTTTTTGAGAAATGAGAAAAAACCCCCAAAAATAAATAAGCAAATCACTGACCTCACAAAAAAAGACCCATTAAGTAAATAAACTTTTTAAGAATAAAATTAATAATTAATATAATAATAAAAACCCTTACAAAAGTCCCCGGGGGAGGCTTCTTACGGTCCCCCCCCCCAAGGCAAATGGAAATGAATCCCCCCCGCCCAGGACCCTAAAAAACCTGGGGTTTTATGACCCGCTCCCCTATAACCCGTGCCAAATTAACTAAATCTTACCCAACCCACCCACCTACCACAAATACACCTCCTCCCCTCCATCCTTTTTTCCCACGTAAAATTCTGTTTTCCACTAAATCAAAACCACAAAACACAAACAACCTAAATCCACCCCAAACCCCCCCTCTAGTTTAGAAATTACTCATGTCACTCCCCACTTCTCCATCTTAAAAACCCGAATATCAAAGACCAACCCTTTTTACGAAATCATACGCACCCTTCAATGCCACCAACCTCTTCGTTTTCGCCGTTTATGGTGTATGGCGTTGGTGGTTGGTCGGTGACGTTGGTGATGATAGATGGGTGGTTGTGCTCTGACCGATTGAACTACAATCCCAAGAACACTCATATGTTACACCTTTTTCATTTTAATCTCAATATAAGTCACTATTAATTAAAATTTTATAAAAATTCAATTTAATTTTTTACTATTCAGCTCTAAGTGCAAATTTGTTAAGTTTTTAGGGGGTGTTTGGATTAGCTTATTTTTTTAGGCTTATGGGTTTAATTGAATTTGAAAAAAAATCAGCATATGAGAGGTTCCTTTAAATTCAAATAAGTTCATAACCCTAAAAAAAGCTAATCCAAACACCCCTAATAAAAAATACACAGATTATTGAATTCAAGTTTTATAATTGTTAAACTGTTGGTATCCGTATTCGATAAGTTTTAATTTTTATTAATTGTAATTTTAGGGTTCATATAATTGTTTGCTGAAACCATTACCAAAAAGTAGAAATACCCATTTGCTATTCGGGTCATCTCGAATGCACTACTACTACTTATTTGGTTATTGCCTTTTCAAAATATTATGCCGTTAATAAGCATTACGCTTCGTTTGCTAATGCTTACGGGTTTTATGACAATTGTTTGGTGGATTAGGTGTTGTTTGTGTTGGTGGATCGTGTGGGTACCGGGTAGAACTGTTGGTCCGGATTGCTTTTCTATGTGGCATACACATGTATCACTGGATCTGTTGGGACAGTGGTTTTAGCCGTGACTGTTATTTAATAATGGCGTTTAAGGTTATACATGCATACCGTACTAACTAAGGCGATGACGATAATTTTTGGCGTTTGGATTCTGTGAAAGAATAGATTACCGAGCCCTGTATCTTGGCAGTGCAGCCACACCTAGATTATGGCTGCAGCCATATCGGGTGTTTGGTACCGCTTTCATATTCGCAGATCCGAGCCTCACTGCGTTAAAAAGAAACCTTATGCCAAGTAAACTTCGAATCTTTTATTACTTTTGTTTCAATGGGTAATCTTAGTATGGCGCTAAACGGGTTGAGGGCAATAAAACATAAAAATATAACGAGAACTAATGTAATTGTTAACAACATGTTCGCGTCGTGGATATAGATCTGCAAATAATGGAGGTAAATTCATATTATATGAGTTAAATATCAGACATACCTTATTACTAGGATACTATGATGTTTGATAGTTGTAAAAAACCTGTTGTATTTGTTCATATTTGTTGGCTTTCTATGACGGGTGCCTCATTTGGTATTCTAATATGGCTTTTTATATTGCCGTGAACTGATTTGATATATAACTTAAGCCCCCTCATAGTTTTGGTGGTGTTGATTGAGGCTCAGGACCGGGTTGGTATCATAGAGCGGGTCACTTTTTCTTATGCTTTTAACTTAGTAGAGGTCGTGATGACTTTACATGGCTTTCATAAAGATGAGACTGTCTGTATCTTGGCGGGGCGACCTATTATGGTCGCAGCCATGGCAGACGTGTCCTCTTTAATATGTTGTTAGCATGTTTGAGCCTCATATATATTGTTCGTTTATGCTTACATCGTCGTTGGCTGATTTTGGGTTAATGGCTGCTTAATTTATGTGTGGTTTGTAAGCGACTGGTCATATCATTGATCATTCAATCAAATATTACTGTAGCATGAGTTTTTAATTGTTTGAAACAAATCGGGTACAAAGGCTAACAGGGGCCGGAGCGCCTGCCTTTTGTATGTTTTATATAAACCACTAAACTATTTATGATATGCCACTGTCTCTTTATTCTGGTAGAAACACATCAGCATCAAAGTCTAATTGTGGGTTAAATAACGGGCGATGATGATATTTGACTGCATTTATGTTTGCTCATATCATAATTTACGAACGCATGTATCTTGGCGGGGCAACTACACCCGTGATGTGGTTGCAGCCATCGCGTGTATTCGGTTCCATTTCTATATTTTATATAACTAGAACGCGGTCACTTTTTGCATGGTTGTGATTGGAAATGAAGAAACTAAAGAATCTATGATCCGGTGGTCGAGAAGACTGAAACCACAACATAGCCATGTTTAGTGAGAGAGAGTAAAGAGAGAAATAAATGTGTAAAATAATATGGAAAGTGAAAATGATACAAAATTCTTAACCCCTCCATGGAAGCCATGGAGTGGTATTTATAGTCCACACGCTTCTAAACTATACATAGTTGCCTATTCTAGCCCTTGCGTATGAGACTATGATAAACTATGGTAATTCCGTAATGTTGTCACATAAAATGGATTTTTAACAATATTCCCCCACAGGACGATATATGGAATTACTTACAATATTTTCCTAACAAGTACATATAGAATAAGAACAAGAACTTCCTTGAAGCTTCCAATGCTGATGATGTCTTCTGTGGTCTTTGACTTCAAGTCTGCACTCCAACATGAATCATCGTTGTAGTACCTTGTAGGCGAAATATTATAATAGGCACATAGGTTACCCATACACTTCTTGGTTAAAGAGAAGCTTCTGAATCAACTTTCCCTTAATTCATGCCACATATTCTTCATTTAGAAGCTTTCAAAGCTTCCCCTCAAACTAGCAATGAATCAACTTCCCCATAATTCATGCCACATATGCTTTATTTAGAAGCTTTCAAAGCTTCCCTCCAAACTAGCAATCCTCTCTTAAGCAGTTTCAAAGCTTTCTTACAAGCTTAGAATAATTAAGTAAACAGCGAAATTAGTAGGATACCACATCAAATATTACTACTTCTTAAGAATAAGCTTAATGATTAAAGTTTCGGGGAGACATTAACAAGATCAGCAACGTATCTTCTCACGTTTGAATAATTCTTCTCATAATTCTTCCCCCTGGAAATTCAAATAATGCATACTAACTTTTACAAGACATCTCTTCCCGACGTGGTTGAAGAAATGCACCCAAAAGCCACATATTAAAGCGCTGAATTTCTATGCGGTTATGAAATTTGTCTTCCCGACATGGCCTAACATAAAATATTTTTAAGAAAGATGACTTATTCAAGCTTTCAATAAAAAGAAAGGCAAAGACTCTTGGGGTATCTTCTCATTCCCCCTTGCTGGTTTTGATATCTCGGAATCAGCAAAACCTTGTATGCACAAATACTTGAATACTTGTATGAAGAATAAATTATCTCAAATCTATCCTGTGAGAATCAACTGCTGATTAATTCTCTACTCATAAACTCTCTCTAACTATCTTTTTACCAACCGTTTTGTAAGCTGTTTGAAGTGACCACAGATGGAGTAAACCCGATGTACCAAAGTAATAACCTGTTAATCTTAATTATTTAGTCCAAGTTAACCAATTTATACACCAATTTGTATAAACCTTTGGTTAAGAAACTAGAACTTCATTAAACAAGATCAACTGCCCACCGTATGTTTACCACTGATGGAGTAAACCCGATATACAAAACTTGAAACTGAAGTAGAACTCCCCGTTCTTGTGACTTAAACTTGCACTAATATTGGAATAATAGTAAAGAGAAACTCAATACTTACCAAGCAAAGTATGAGACATTCATCACCCTTTGTGATTATCCACAACGTCTTCTGCATGTGACACTGAGAACTAAAACGTATCTCCTTGAAGTGATAATTATCTAGGTCTTTAACCAACCACCCCGACTGCTAGTAACTAGATAACCCAAGACATCATCCTAAATTGTAAGCCTGAGCAAGTTAGCATTGAAAGTCATGCATCCAGCCAACTCCGACTTCAAGATACAATAAGAACACGCATTCATAAAATGCAACTTCAATCTCAAATAAGTGATACCCAGTTAACTCCGTAGTCACTTAGAAAAATTAATTACAAATCTAGCCATTCAAATTTAGTTCCATGATTCTTTAGACAAATTGATCCCTGTCTCGTCACAAAAAAATGTCACTTTGTCATTTTTAAACCTCAATTATACAATCAATAACCATTTAATCACTTAACAAAATATTTTACCCAATTGTTATAAGTATTTTCTTTAAGTTTGAATATTAAAAGGGTTAAACCCAATACAAAAGACTGAGATCTTATTGTTTGGTGTCTTGATGATAAAGGAGATGGGATAGGATTAGATTTGGAGTTGGATTTGATATGTGACGAACGGATAGGTTAGCTTGATTGTGGATTTGGATTTGTAATATTGTGTTGAGGCTGATGATGTTGTTATGGTTGTTGTTAGTTGATGTGGTTTAACAGTTGTACTTTCGTTTTCTTCTCATTTCTTGGACTTTGACTCAGTCAAACTGACTTGGTTACCTAACTTAGTGAATTGACTCAATTAACTCGGTAAATACACAGTTAACTCGGTCTGAGTATTTTCTACACATTTCGCACGTTCTGAAACATATTTCGCTTCCAAACCAAATTTTGGGCATAGTATAGTTTCAGAAATACGTAATATTTCGCTCAGAATATGTCATGATATATTTCGCTTGAACCAGTATTACATATTTCGCTTCTATTACATATTTCACTCACATCATACATATTTCGCTTACATCATACATATTTCGCTCACATCATGCATATTTCGCAGGTTTCATAAAAACCCAGAAAAATATGTTACGAAAATAAGCAGTTTTGAGGATTATTAAGCCCAGACCACAAATCTAAGCAAAAAATAAGACCACAAATAATTTAGTACAACTTTTACCATAAAGATATACTAGATCTGTTTTTGAGACCAGAAACTTTGACCACAAATAGACTTGTAATAAGGTGAGACAGAAATGTGACAGACCGAGACATGGACATGGTACTAGTGAGATAGAATCTTGTAACAATGACAACTTGTGACCAAAATAGTAATAAAAGTGACTGATTTGAGACCAAACTGACCATAAAAATCAAACCGACCCAAGATTGTAACCGAGACTCTGTTACCAATTGAAGAAACTAAAAAATCTATGATCCAGTGGTCGGGAGACTCAAACCACAAGATAGCCATGTTTAGTGAGAGAGCGTAAAGAGAGAAACAAATGTGTAAAATAATATGGAAAGTAAAAAATGATACAAAAGTCTCAACCCCTCCATGGAAGCCATAAAGGGGTATTTATAGTCCATACGTTTCTAAACTATACATAGTTTCCTATTCTAGTCATTGCGTATGAGACTATGATAAACTATAGTAATTCTGTAATGTCGTCACGTAAAATGCATTTCTAACAGGAAAGATTCTTTACCCGATTGTATTTTACCCCTTGGTATAGAAAAATCGATGGCCATGATGATATTTTTTCTGCAATTATGTAATGGCTGGAAGCCACATCTAAACATTGGTTGCAACCACGGAAGGTACTCTATGGTGCCGCCATAGTTGCGGATCTGAGCCTCACATCTTTATAACATACCAGCGTAATCGGCCAATGCCGATTACGAAGCGAAACCGCCGTCTTTGGGATAAAAAAAGGGTGTTGTGGTCTGTGATTTTGGTTTGGCAATGAAAGATAATCCAAAAGGTGTTCGTATTAGAAGAATTGACCATACTGGCCTTAGCATAAAGTTTTAAAACTATCTGATATTATTCTTAGTTTTGATGGTGTTGATATCGCCAATGATGGATCAAGTAATCATTTTTTATGACATAAATTATTTTGAACACATTTACTTTGTTGTAAAAATATATCAGCTATACATTCATGTTACGACTATCCTTTATTGGTTTAAAGTTATTTTTTAAACACATGCTTGAAGGTATATCTGTATAGATGTGACCTACTGGAAAAATAAGCACAATGAAGAGATGATTTTTGTCAGTAGTAAGGTACCAACTATCTATAAATTCTGTTATGATGCTATCGTGTTCTTTTTCATCTATAAATTACCTTTAGATCAGTAGTAAGGTACCAACTGTCTATAAATTCTGGCAGGATTTTCCGTTTGCCTTTTGCTTGGCATAAAATTGGTTTGATTAGATTAGGTTTAAGAATGGCCCGTTTGGTTAAAAAAATAGAAATGCCAGCCTTTACCAAACTTAGTCCCTTCGTTATCTTTGATAAATGAATTTTAAAATACCATTACATTACCAAACACATTATGATATTGTAGCTACATTATGTGTTTGCTTTTTGGTTTGGCTAGAATTGGTTTGCTTAGATCACGGTTTTTGCGCCACGCGGGTGAATTTCAGGCTACTATGAGTATACTTTTATATAAGTAGCGTGATTACTTTTTGCACGGTTGTGATTGGAAGGATTCTTTACCCGATTGTATTTAACCCCTTGGTATAGAAAAATCGATGGCCATGGTGATATTTTTTCCGCAATTGTGTATATCATGCCTGACAGCCACATCTAAACGTTGGTTGCAGCCACGACAGGTACTCTATGGTACTGGCACGGTTGTGGATCTGAGCCTCACATCTTTGTAACATACCGGCGTAATCGGCTAATTCTGGTTACGAAGCAAAACCGCCATCTTTGGGATAAAAAAAAGGGTGCTGTGGTCTGTGATTTTGGTTTGGTGATGAAAGATAATCAAAAATGTATTCGTATTAAAAGAATTGACCCTACTGCCCTGAGAATAAAGTTTTAAAACCATCTTATATTATTCTTAGTTTTGATGGTGTTGATATCGCCAATGATGGAACAAGTAATCATTTTTTATGACATAAATTATGTGGAAAACTAGAAGGGGGTTGAATAGTTTACGGATTTTTAATTAAAGGTTTTAAAGTGTTTGTAAAAATTCTAGATTCGAATTTATATGAATTCAACACTTGCACAATAAGAACAATATACTTATATAGACAATTAATATGATAGTATGAGGAAATAATGTAAGACAAGAGATAAAAGTAAGAACAATCAAACCACAACGCGAGGATTTATAGTGGTTCGGTAACGAAGCACCTCTTCGCCCTACTCCACTCCCCGAGCACCTAACTCGAGAGTTTTATTCACTATGTCAACAAGCTCCCTTATGGCGGAGAAAACCGTACACAACGTTGCTTACACCGATTTAGGACACAAAGCTGAATGTCGAGTTCTAATCTTAGCTAGAACCAATCTATCACAACACGACTTCACTACTTGGTCACGACTTCACAACTTCACGACTTCTTCACAACTTCAAGACTTCACTTCACCACACTACTTATATCATAAATATCTAACACTACTTGGTAAGATCACCATGATCTAACTATACTTACAAAGATCGCCAAGATCTAGCTACTACACACAAATACAAGATATACAATTGATTTACAAATATGTGATATGAATGCAACAAGGTTGCAATACATACTAAGGTGTAATACTTCTTCACTTGATGATGGAAGTATTCTTCTCTTGCACTTGAGGAATTAAGCTTGGATTACTTGGAAACAAAGCTGTATGATTAAATGATTAAAAGATTTTAGAGAGGATATGTGGGCTGTTTTAAGCAGAAAGAATGAGTGCAAAAGGTAAGAAAATAGTGGGGAATAGTCTAGTATTTATAGGACAAACTGGAGAAGCGTCAGTCTATGGGCGTTCCCCTTGAATAGGTGGGCGTTCCTCTTAAAATTAAGGGGACTGCCCGTGTATTTAAGGGGGCCGCCCTAGACTAGGGGCTCCCCAGTTTGTCTTTTGTGTAAGGGGAATTTTCTAGAACTTTTTTAGCCATTTTAGGTCCGAAAATTTGAATTTCAAAATGTTATTTTAAATAAAATAATTTTTTAATTGTATAAAATGTTTTGTAATGTTTATAAAAATGTTTATAACATTTTATAAAAGTGTGAGGTTGAATAAAAATTTCCTTTGATCGTAAAATGCATTAAGCATTTACTTATTCATACCTTGAAGTGATATAAATTTCGAAATGAAAATTTACTACTAATTACTTGTTTATGTTTGATTTTACATTGAACGTTTTTATATTTTGTGATTATCAAAACGTAAAGATGTGAAAAATATTAGTAATGTTTTTAGGCATTATATTTTATCAACAATCTCCCCCTTTTTGATGATTACAAAATTTAAACTCATTAAATGTAAAATTATTTTTGAACAAGTATTTAGTGAGTTTCATGTCATTTCTTTCCTTTTTTGTAGAATCAAAAAGACATCATCGATAATTACTAGTTAAATCAACAAAATAAATGCTCCCCTTGATGTGTGATCCCCCTCGTTCGAGGTCACTAAGGAATCGAGCTATGGTTTCTTGGCTACAAAAACGAGTTAGAACAATACAAATATTTCTAACATGTAGCAAGAAGAAAGGAAAAATATGACAAGTGCAAGCAAACATCAAAGCAAAAGACACTTCTTTCATTTAGGATAATGTGTGTAAACTACACACAAGCATACATAACAAGAAAAACAAATATGCTTTAGAAGCATATTAATACATCATAAAGGAAAATCCTAAATAGCCATAGAAGGATTTTTGACTTGCTTGCGACACAAAAGGGTTTGACGATTATTTGTAGGCATATTATGAGATTAGTTGGTTGTTGATGGAGAGTTTGGAGCGGAGGCGGTTGTGGAAGGGTAATCTCTTTGAACCCTAGGTGGTGGATGTGGTTGAGTAAGGAGGAATTCAATCCAATTAATATCCTTACTTAAAGCAAGGAATTGTTTTTAGGTGAAGATGCAACAAGGGCAATACCCAATATGGGTTTCAACTTGGTTAATGTTGAGGGTGTGTGGTAGGTTTGGAGAGTAAGGTGATGAGGGAATGTTGTTTTGTTGTTAAGAGAGATGCATGGCTAAGAGGTTTGATAGGTCTTGTAGTTGATTAATGTCATCAAGTAGGCTTTCTCTACTTGGAGATAAAGGGGGTGTATGTTGAGTTTGGTTGTCACTTTAAGGTGGAGTTTGAGTGTGATTAACATGTAAGTTGATGTATGAGATGGGAAGTAGAGGATGTGAGATAACTTGTTATGATGTGAGAGTGTCCTTAATGTAAGGAGTTTGGTTGTCACTTTGAGGTGGAGCTTGAATGTAAGTAATATGTGAATTGATGGGTGATATAGGAAATAAAGGATGTGAGATAACATGTGGTGATGTGGGAGTGTCTTTAATGTAAGGATTTGGTAATGCTTGATTGATGTGATTGTTTTCTTGAGATGGTTCATGATGAGGAGTGGGTGGTTTTGACATTGGTGTAGGTAAGTTTACATTGAGCCTATTGGATGTGTTACAAGGGTTTAGTTTCTTCCTCCAAATGGGTTTCACACTCATTTTGGCTACCCTTGATGGTTTGGATGTGGGTTTGTTAGGAGATTTCATTGGTGAGGATGATTGTGATGATGTGGGTTTATTAGGAGAATGTATTTATAGTGGAGGAAATGTTTAAATTAGGAATAATGAACATTCAAAGGATCAAATCCAAGAAATGTTTGTGAATTTAGGGAAACAGTAGCTAAGTCTAGAGGGTATTTGGTTAAAAAGGAATAAAAAATATTGTTTTACCCGTGTTAAGCTAGGGCGGTCCCGTGAAATAGGGGTCGGTCCCCCTAAAGATAAGGGGCCGCCCGTTATGAATTAAGGGGGCCGCCCACTGCTACTTCCCAAATTTCCTAAAAATCGATTTTTCATAAAATCTTGTGTGAAGGTTTCTGTTTTGGTGGTTAATTTTCAGCAAGTCCATCCTTTTATGCCAATTAAGATTTTTAGCACATAGCAATTAAGCATTCAACATTCTACATGCGTAGGATAAAACTATTTCACATAATTTTAGCATATAATCATATATGAATTGAAGACCAAAAGGGGAAGAACAAATGAAATAGTAACTAGATATAATGCACAAAGAATTTTTCATGACAAGAAGGTTAAGTTAAAAATGAACAAAATTTTTGTGCAAATGCTAGTGTGTGCCTAAGTGCGACAAATGTGGAGTAGCGATTATTTCGACACTAATACATGAAAAACCTAAGAAATAATCCAAATGCTCCTTGATTTAATTTTGCTCAACCAAGATTGTCGAAAATATATATTAGATTATATACTTTTGACAACAAGTAAGAGAACATTATGCATATGTGAAAAATATTTTTAGCATATCTCAACAATATATGAAAATTAATTTTCATGTGCTCCTAGTTGTGAGAAAGACTTTTTAGAAAATAATAGATTGGGACTATTGTATATATCTATAACGAGAGATGCATTTAGATAAAAGAATTTGTAAAAGTTTGCTTATAGACTTTTCTCAATCTTGTGTTTTTGTGTAAAATAGAAACCTAGACACAGAGAAAAAAAAAATTTAGTCAGTCAGGTGGGTGGTCCCCTTAAAGTCTGGGTGGTCCCCTTAAAATTAAAGGGGCCGCCCTTTATGAATTAAGGGGGCCACCACCTGTTTGAGAAAAATTTTCTCAGATTTTTGACAAATAGTTCTTTGATGATTATCATTTCTTTATTATGCCGAAAACTTAATCAATTTGTTCCATCATTCCTAGACCTAGACGTAAGTAGTTAAATGGCTCACGTTTAAGTGGTTTAGTTAGAATATCGGCTATGTTGTCTTCCGATGAGACCTTTTCTATAGAGATATTCCCTTTTTGAACATTATCGCGAAGGAAGTGATGGTGAATCTCAATGTGTTTTGTTCGTGAGTGTTGAACGGGATTCTTACTTAAGTCTAGCCTCTTTGTTATCACACATTATTGTAATGTCGTCTAACCTAATGCCATAGTCTATGAGAGCTTGTTTCATCCATAGAGCTTGTTGGTATGCCTTTTCGACGCTTACATATTCCACTTCGATTATGGAGATGGCAAGAGCGGATTGCTTCTTCGAAAACCAAGATGATAGGCAACATCCCATAAACGTGCAAACACCACTAGTGCTCTTGCGATCTACGTAATCTCCTGCATGATCTGAATCCGCATACACTATTGTTTCTATGCCAGATCCCTTAGGATACCATAATCCTAAATGCGTAGTGCATTTAATGCATCGGAAGATACGCTTAACCGCTTCTAGGTGAGAGGTTTTGGGATCCTCTTGAAAGCGTGCACAAAGGCAAACACTAAACATGATATCAGGTCTACTTGCTGTTAAGTATAATAAACTACCTATCATGCCTCTATATTTGGTATTATCTGCGAACTCATCTTCTTCGTCTCTCGTGAGTTTGGTTTTCGTAGACATAGGGGTTTTTATTGGCTTAGAGTCTTCTAGTCCAAATTTCTTAAGCATTTTCTTAATATATTTTGATTGATTAAAAAATATTCCATCATCTAATTGTTTTATTTGTAATCCTAAGAAAAATTTAGTTCCCCCATCATACTTATTTCAAACTCATCATGCATGATCTTGGCAAAGTCATTACACATTTCTTGATAAGTTGATCCGAATATAATGTCACCAATATATATTTAGACTATAATGAGGTTGGAGTCTTTCTTTTTAGTGAAGAGTGTGTTATCTACCATTCCCATGGAGTAATCATGTTTAATAAGAAAGGCTTTTAATCGATCATACCAAGCTTTTGGGGCTTGTTTTAGACCATAAAGAGCTTTCTTAAGTCTATAGACATAATTAGGTTTTGCGAAGTCAATGAATCCCAGAGGTTGTGCCACGTAAACCTCCTCATTGATAAAACCGTTAAGGAATGCACTATTCACATCCATTTGGTATAACTTAAAAGCTAAAAGTATTCTAATGGACTCTAGTCTAGCTACGGGTGCATGTGTTTCGGCATAATCAATTCCTTCTTGTTGGTTATAACCTTGGGCGACTAACCTAACTTTGTTTCTAGTTACGACGCCATTTTCATCGAGTTTATTTCTATATATCCATTTTGTTTCTATAATGGTCATATCCATGGGATTTGGGACTAGTTCCTAAACATCATTTATTTTAAATTGGTTTAGTTCCTCTTGCATGGCCATTACGTTAAGTGTATATTTTGTTTGACAAGTATAAGTTTATTATTTTTGACTTGACAAGAGTTAAATAATGTTTGTTTTGACTCAATACTATGTTTTTGAAATGTCAAGCCAAAGCCTCATTTATTTTATACCTTTATAAAATATATCAAATGATTATATGACATTATATATCTTGATGAACTTATACCAAAGTTTGTTTAAGTGTTTATACAAGTGACAAACTTAGTGGTGGTTATTTTGCACTCTAAACATTGAATTCTTCATAAGAAACGAACCAAAACACCCCTTTATTTTTATAACACATTATCCATTGATTCGAAAAGTATACATTTAGGAATGTATGTTTCGATGGGCAATGTATTGTTGTTTTAACATGTTTTTGGCATGAATCAACAATGTATAACCTTTGTTTCAAAAAATGAAAAATATGTGTATATATTTATAAAATTTTCGAGCAAAAAAATTTTGTGACTCAATTCTAATGAATGTATTGAATTCTTATGACTACGGGAATCATCGTAGTTATGGATTTCCTAGTTCTAATCTAAAAATCAAAAGACAAAAAAAATATAATTATACCCAATTTTGATTAAGAACAAAATTGGATGAATTTGAAAAAGATAAGTATAGGAAATCTTACAATAGGTGTTGTTAATCGAGTTGTAGGTGATTGCCCTTTGCGAAATTGAATGAATTTTGAGTTTGGGAATTGGATTTTATGGTTTTTGAGTGTGTGTGTTCGTCACACTGTAGCAGGGAGAAGAGGGAGAAGATAAATGGGTGTTTGGTAATTGGTTTTGTAGAGAAAAAGGTCTGTTTGGCTTTTCAGATAGGCGGCCCCCTTAATTAATTAAGGGGCCCACCCATTTTACACGGCCGGTCCCCTTAATTTTAAGGGGGCCGCCACTTGGGGAATTTTTTTTTGAACAAGTTTTGTGAGATATTGAATATTGACAATTTTTAATTATTCATTGTTTATTAAAAAGTTTTCTTTGACTATTTCGGACGCGGATAAATCAAGTGTCAATACATGAGGTGATTTGGTGACTATACTCCTTGCGAATATGATGAATTAATTTCTTCGAGCAAAAAAATTAATTGATATGTTTTGAAACGGGAACGTGTAGATATTGTGGTAGATGAGAGATCGGAATAGAGTTGATTCTTCAACAAGGTGATTTTGATAGACGTAGTTGAGGCGAGCGTCGAGGTGGAAGGGAGTTTGTTTCATCCATAGTGGTTTAAGATTTTTTCGATGCAAAACTAATCCTACTTCTATGTTAATTATTATCCACTAACTCACTTTTCTTCGTCTACGTAAGTTCGTGGCCATAGAAGATTTCCATTTCATAGTGGTTCATGGATAATCCATGTGAATGATGGTTCCTAATGAACCAATTCTTTTAAAACTAGAAAGCCAACAAATGGCATTTCTAGTGACTACCATATTTCCTAATTATCATTAATACTAAGTATATCATATATCAATCTATAATTTACGTAATTAGAGAGTGAGACGTACCTTAGCCTTCAAGAGAAATTGCATAAAAATCTTCAAGGTAGCAAGCTTTAAGGATGAGGATTTATGGAAATCCTATACGAGTTCTTCAATTTGTTTGACGAAAGCCAAATGATGCTTGTAGATGATTAACCTCGGAAGATATGATCATTTAGCCATTTGGTCCCCATTGTTTCATGGGACCGAAGTTATTGTTTCCGAACATGTTTTGCATTTGATTCGAACACATGCACGGTGAACATCTTCCACATTGAGTAAAGCTCGATTGGTGTGGATGATTCCACATTGTGTGATTAGTGTTAGAGTAATTTGGTCTACCTTGGTCTCTCCTAGGTTGAGGTGTTTTGGAACGAGGATGAATTTTCTTTTCTTCTCGGAGGAGGTGTTTTAGACCTCATTGTGGGTTTAGTAAATCCGACTCCGGGTTTTAAGGAGGGTTTGTAAAAATGTTTTACCTCATCATCACTTGCAATAGGAATTTTAGTATTGTTTATAAGTATAAATTTTGGTTTTGAGTTTGGGTTTGATTCTATCAATTTTTCCTTCGACTCGACTTCTTGGGCTTTTACAAACTTTACTTGTTTGGTTTCGCTAGGTGACCCTTTGGTAAAATTAAAACCTAACCCGGATTTATCTCCGAAAGTTTTTTGAGAACTTATTATTTTCTTAAGTGAGTGACTACTATCATTAAATTGATTTAGCCTAGATATTTACTTTTCTAGCTTTCTATTTTCAAACTTAAGTCTTGACATTAACTTTACATTCTTCTATTATTTTCCTTACCTTTTTCTTTCCTAGATAATTTATCTTTTTAATTCAAGGTTCATTATCTTAATTTTATTTTAGATTGTTTTAGAGTTTTATTTTTAGCCATGGCTTTTATGTCCTATTTTACATAGTCTACTAGATTCACTATTAAGTCATTTTCGTTAGTGATGATAGGTCATCACTAATTATTTGGTTTCGAAAAAGTACTTCATTATAGATGCTTTGCCATAAGACACTTTTGTCATTTGTCTTTTCCTCTTCATATTCGTCGCTATCCCTCCAAGATCTCAACAAACGCTTTTTGATTTTGAATATCTGATAGTTTTGGAACATTCTCCAACGAGATTGATTTGGATCTCCACATTAAAGCATTTTCTTTCGCCTTTTGCCATTTTTTGTCGTCTTATTTTTTGGAATGATTTTCTCTCTTAATGTGGTTGTCTATACGAATCGTCCTGTCTTGAAGGAATCTCTTGAAGTCTCTTCGGGCCACTCCCTGGCGTATCTTCATCTTCACCTATCGAGGTTGATGCTAATCTTCATCACTAGCTTCTTTTTTCTAGCTTTCAAGGCCAATCGATCTACTTTGTTCCTTTTTGCTTTTTGACTGTTTAGAAATCTTTCGTAATTACTTATCCTAAACCTTCAAATTTCCAATGAGTTCGTCAAGTGATAGAGTTGTTAGATTATTTGATTCTTCAATCGCCGTGACTTTTGCGCGCCATTTAGGATGTAATGCCCTAAGAAATTTCCTTACACAATTCTTGCTAGAAAAACTTTCATCAAGTGCTTTTAGTGTAATATATAGTGTAAATTTAGCAATGATTATTTATTGATTCCTCTTTCCAGATCTCATGAATTGTTCATATTGTTGAACAAGAAGATCTATTTTGTTAGCTTTGACTTGATTATTACCTTGATAAGTGATTAACAAAGTATCCTAAATTTCTTTTGCGGTTTGACAATAAAAGTGCTTTTCATATTCTTTACGTGGTAAAGCATTATAAATTACCATTTTAGCTTCATTATTTTTAGCAAGTTTCTTTTTAAGATCATCGTTTTGTTTATGAAAATGTACAATTTCATCCTTTTTAGTTTCGGGATTATTTTAAATAGGAGGAAAACCCAACCACCGGTAATAATATTGCCAAAGATTCTAGATCTTCTTGACTTCAATAAGTTTCGAATCTATTTTTTAATAAATAAATTCATCACATTCAAAATAGTGGTGGTCTTTGCTAGATTGCCCTGCTAAAATTTTTTCGATTCCATAGATCGTTCTAAGTTTTAAAATAAATTTATTTAAATAATCCTTGTTTGGGTAGCTTGATACCAATTGTGAAAAATAGTAAGGGGGTTGGATCGTTTACCGCTTTTTTTAAGGTTTTAAGGTGTTTGTAAAAATTCTAGATTCGACTTTATGTGAATTCAATACTTGCACAATATAAACAATATGCTTATCTAAACAATTATAAAAGACAAATAATGTAAGACAAGAGATAAGAGTAAGAACAATCAAACCACAACGCGAGGATTTATAGTGGTCGGAATGAAGCACCTTATCGCCTACTCCAACTCCCGAGCACAAACTCGAGAGTTTTCTTCACTATGTCAACAAACTCCCTTATGGCGGAGAAAACCGTACACAACATTGCTTACACCGAATTTACGACACAAAGCTAAATGTCGAGTTCTAATCTTAGCTAGAACCAATCTATCACAACACGACTTCACTACTTGTTCACGACTTCACAACTTCACAACTTCTTCACAACTTCAAGACTTCTTCACAACTTTAAGACTTCACTTCACCCACACTACTTAGATCACAACTATCTAACACTTCTTGGTAAGATCACCACGATCTAACTATACTTACAAAGATCGCCAAGATCTAGCTACTACACACAAATACAAGATATACAATTGATTTACAAGTTATGGTATAGATGCAATAAGATTGTAACAACACACAAAGGTGTAATACTTCTTCACTTGATGATGGAAGTATTCTTCTCTTGCACTTGAGGAATTGAGCTTGGATCACTTGGATACAAAGCTCTTTATGATTTAAATGGATCAAGGATTTTAGTGAGATGTGTGGGCTGTTTTAGAACAGAAAGAATGAGTGCAAAAGGTGAGAAAATAGTGAGGAAAAGTCCAGTATTTATAGGACAAACTGGAGGAGCGTCAGTCTATGGGCGGTCCCCTTAAATAGGTGGGCGGTCCCCTTAAAATTAAGGGGGTTGCCCGTGTATTTAAGGGGGCCGCCCTAGACTAGGGGCTCCCCAGTTTGTCTTTTGTGTAGGGGAATTTTTTAGAACTTTTTTAGTCCGATTTAGGTTTCCGAAAATTTGAATTTTAAAATGTTATTTTGAATAAAAACATTTCTTTTAATTGTAGAAAATGTTTGTAATATTGTATAAACATGTTTACACCATTTATAAAAGTGTGAGGTGAATAAAAACTTCTTTGGTCATAAAATGCATTTAGCAATTATTTATTCATACCTTGAAGTGATATATATTTCAATGAAAATTTACTACTAATACTTGTTTAGTTTAATCTTTACATGAACGTTTTTATATTTTGTGATTATCAAAACGTAAAGATGTGAAAAATATTAGTAATGTTTTTAGGCATTATATTTTATCAACAGATATCATCCACATAAATTTAGACCAGCAAAATATCATTCTTTGTGCCTTTTGATGAATAAGGTCTTGTCAATTTTCCCTCTTTGAAACCCATTGTCCAACAGATATGTTGACAAGGTTTCATACCAAGCTCTAGGAGCTTGATGTAGTCTATACAGTGCTTTTTTAACCTTGTATACTCTATCAGGAAAGTCTGGATCTTCAAATCCTGGTGGTTGACATACATACACCTCTTCTTCAATCTTCCCATAGAGAAAAACACTTTTTACATCCATTTGATACACCAAAAATCTTTAAATGAAGCATACGCTAAATTAGCCTAGTTGCCTCAATTCTTGCAAACAGGGCAAAGACTTCATCATAGTCATCCCTCTTTTTTTGTTGTTACCCTTGTGCAACAAAGCTTGCTTTATTTCTTATTACAATTCCCTTTTTCATCATTTTTATTCTACTGAAAACCCATTTGAAGCCTATAGCCCTTTTCATTTGGTAAATTCCACTAAAAGTCAAACTTCTTGTAACTGAATATGTAGATGCTCTTCCGGCATCGGCTTCTATCCCGCTGGAGCCTTTATTGTATGAAATTACCTTTGTAGGTTCCTCCTGTGATAAAAAGCAAGCAAACAACTGTTTTGAGGTCTTTATGGTTTGTTCTTGTTGAATAGTACTGACAACCCAAGTTTCCCTGTCAAATTCTTTGACATCTTTCTTGTTTGTGTTGCTGATTGCAAATCTCCAATCACTTGATCAAGAGGATGATCTTTATGAATTCTTGTAGTTGGAGTAGGACTGACTTGGATTGTTGTATCCAAATTCATGTTAGCCTCTGCACCATCATCTTCATCATCTCTTGAGAAGTCAAATATGCTAACATCTTCCAAAGCAGGCATATTTGGATCAAATGGAAGTTCAATGCTTATTTTTTCACCAACAACATTAACTTCATTTGTGCTAGCAGCATTAACATTGTTAGTGCTGTTAACATTATCTTCCTTCTCTTGATCATTACATTCACTATCTTTTCTTGGATCTTCAAGTATAACCTTCTTTCCATCATCACTTGAAGGTTTGGATCCATCATCATGAGAACTCTTTGGATCTTGGGAATATGGTGGATCAGCAGTCCATAATGGTAGCAAAATGTAATCTTTGACAGGTTCTGTCTCCTTTCTAGCTTGACTTGCATTATCACTTGCTTTTGTACCTGCAAAACCATTAGACTGTGTACCTGCAACAATTGGCTCATAATTCATTGTTCTTGTTAGTGCATCAATATCAAATAGCCAATCTGGTCCACTACCTACAACATTAGGTGTATTCTCACTAAACCTAATATGCAAGTTTTCTTCCACTATCCTTGTTCTATATTGAATACTCTAAAGGCTTTACTATTTAAAGAGTATCCAACAAAGAAACCTTCATCAGCCTTACCATCAAATTTGCCTAAGTGATCTATGGTATTAAGAATAGTAACAGGACACCCAAATGGTCTCATAAAACTTAAAGAAAGTTGGTGTTCTACCATGAAAAAGTTCATATAGGGTCTTGTTATGAGGCTTAACTACTAACACTCTATTTTGCACATAGCAAGCAGTATTAACTGCTTCTGCCCAAAAAGTAGTTGGCAACTTAGAATCAGCTAGCATAGTCCTAGCAGCCTTAATTAGTGTCCTATTCCTCCTCTCAGCAACTCTATTTTATTGAGGAGTTCTAGCTACACTAAATTGTCTTAAAATACCCTTCATCTCACAAAACTGATTCATTTCTCTGTTTTTGAACTTAGTCCCATTATCACATCTAATCACCTTAACCTTGTGATCTGCTAGATTTTCTATACTAGTTATAAAGGACTTAAGAATGCCACTAGTCTCATCCTTAGTAGCTAGAAAGAAAACCCATGTAAACATACTATAATCATCTGTGACAACTAGGCAATACATTTTCTTCATAAGGCTTTTTACACATGTTGGACCAAACAAATCCATATGCAACAAGTGTAAAGGAAGACTGTTTGAGTTCTCTATTTTGGACTTACAAGAGGTTCTATGCTACTTTTCCTTTTGACAAACAACATAAGTTTGATCATTTTCAAAAGTTTAGAAGGTAAACCTCTTACAAGTTTTTCCTTAACCAATTTATTAATGGTTTTAAAATTTAAGTGACCTAGCCTTCTATGCTAAAGTTTAGATTCATCAGATGTGGCTTTTGCAAAAAGGCAAGTTAAACCTCCTTTAGGAACTATGTTCTTTAAATCAACACTATACATATTGTTCTTTCTAGGAACTCTAAGTAAAACTTGACTTTCATCAATTAACTTAAAGTTTGGAGATAAAACAATACATTCAGTGTCATTAAAAAGAACACTATTCTTTTTATCACACATTTGTGAGACACTAAAGAGATTAAACTTTAACTCTCTCACAAAATACACATTTTCAAAATCTAGATTACCAGTTTTAATGGTACCTTTTCCTGTGATTTTCCCTCCTTTGGGGTTCCCTCCAAAAGCAACATATCCTCCATCTATCTCTTCATAGTCTGTAAGATAGGACATGTTCCCTGTCATGTGCCTTGAGCATCCACTATCAATCACTCCTTGATCCTGTAAATCCATTTGTGGATTGCCCTGCACATTAGATAAGAAAATCAGTTTCTTTTGGGGACCCAAGCCATCACTGACTTGGATCTGCCTTGTGCATCAATATAATCAAACTTCTTTAGGGTGATTGATGCACTGTTGTGTTTAGAAACATGGTCTAAAACTTTAGTCTTTGGTTTCCAAACCCAACAAGCTGAGGCCTTAACAACATTAAAATATTCCCTTTAACAGCATTAACTACTGCTTTTGGCCTAGCAGTATTAATTTTTTTTATCCCTAGCAGTATTAACCCTTTGATTAATATTACTGTTTTTAAATGTTGTGTTCTTATGAATGGGCCTCTTAACAGTTGAATGTGTTATTTTAGAAAGATATGACATTGGTCTAGCAGCATTCACTGTTGTTTTTGAGTGAGCAGTATTAACTTGTCTAGCAGTATTAACTGATACTAAACCAGACTTCATTAGTACTGCTCTTGAAAACTAAGTTCTTTTTAGCACAGGGGTGAGTCTTTTTAGCAAAGTTTTGATGATTCACCCTTTGAGCATTGTTCCAAAACAGTTTTACCATCCTTTGATTTTGAAACTGTTTTTGATGGTAATTGCAATCAACTTGCAAATGATCAAAGCTTCCACACACATAACATGCCTTATTAAACATCTCAAAATTGCTTCCTAGTTTTTGAGACATCATATTGTTCCAATTTCTTTGATTGCCTCTTGGACTGTGAGTGTTTTGCCTATGTTTCTCAACTTGTTTAACAGTTTTCCTAGCAGTTTTCTCTTGTTGCTTAGGTTTGACAAACTCTATCTTAGCAATACTAGGCTTAACTGTTTTCTTCTCAGTTTTAGTTTGAGACACATTTTCTTCCTCATTATCTAACACCCATTCTTCAATAATTGGGGCATCATCATTCTTCTTAACTACCTTAGGCTCTTTTTCACTAGACATAGCTTTACTGTTCTCAACTACAGGCTTATTAACAATTCATCTAAACCAATAAAAGACAAGTCAGGTGTTGGAGGCATGGAATTTCCTGTGTAGGGAGGTGGAACTGCATTATAATTTTCATAGCCTAAACCTTTCTTGCAATTTTCAACAATCTGACACTCTATGATCTTGTTTAAACTTTTAGATGCATTTTCAAATTTATCTACATTAAATTGAATGCTATCTTTTTCTTTTTGAATTTTTTCAAGCTTCTTCCTAAGCTCTCTAATAGTTATTTCTCCTACTTGAATATCCCATTTTAATCCATTAATGTTTTCTACATAAACAGACTCATTCTTTTTATTAAAATTTAAGTTTTTCTTCCACTGATTCTAAACCTATTTTATAACCTAAAACCATTAAACTAGATTTCTCTAAATCTCTTATATAGTTGTCATTTTGCGATTTATAGTATTTAACAGTTTCCATACAAGATTTTGAACAATTTGAATCATTGGATACCTCTGAGTCAGAACTTGAAGATAAGAAAGCCATGAGTGCATAATTAGGCCCTTCCTCTGCCTGATCACTCCAGTCATATCCACCAAGACCATCACATGACACCAAAGCTATGGAAGTAGATGTTTCCACAGGCACACTCCTTCTTGAGCTTTCCTTGTTCTTGTTGTCTTGATTTCTTGGAGCTCTGCACTCCCTAGCAAAATGTCCCCTCTTGTGGCAGTTGTAGCACTCCACTTTGGACTTATCAAAACCAATAGTCTCATTGCCATTAACAGTAAGCTTCCTTCCTGTATTCTTCAAAAACCTTCTAGCCCTCATAGTCAACATGGCCATTTGCCATCTCAAATCCATCTCTTCTATGTCATCAGGATGGATTTGTTGCAAGTCCTCATGTGCAAGTTGAGGACTATTTGGTTGACTAGCAAAGAATGAACAAATAACAGCATCACTCAAGTTATCAATATTTGTAGAGTAAGCAGTATTAACTTGAGTGCTAGCAGTAGTAACTCTATGAGCAGCATTAACTGCTTCATTAGAGCTGCTAGTGTTGTTATTTGAAGAGGACACAAAAGCCATGTTCTGTGTGCTTGAACTTGAGCTAGACATCCCTTTGACTTCTGGTTCATACACCTTGAGGTTGTTATAGAGATCATCCATGCTTCTTTATTTTACTCAACTTTATTCTTCATCAACAATAGCATGTGTGTTCCACTCAGGTGACAAGCTTCTTAATAACTTTTGATTAACATCTTCTTGTGAAAGCTTTTCATCCAAAAGCTCCAACTGACTCATAAGCTTTTGAAGCCTATCAAAGGTTTGATCAAGCATCTCTGAGCTTAGAGCAGTGAAGTTTTCATATTGATGCTTTAAGAGATTTCTTTGAGTCTTCTTAGTAGTTGCATTCCCACCAAATCTCTTTTCTATAGCTTCCAGCAACAGCTTAGCATCCTTTATAAGTTAAACTTTAACTGATGTTCATTGGGAATGCCCATCATTAAAGTACTTCTAGCCTTCACTTCTAATCTTCTCTGAGCCTTATCTTCAGCAGATGTAATAGGCATCACTTTTTCAACACCTTCCACAACTGCTGTTTTTGGCAAGGTTGCACCATTCTCTATGACTTCCCACAGTGCATAGTCTATCATCTGGATGTATTGTTCAATCCTCATCCTCCATTATCAAAGCCACCCGGTTTGAGCATGGAAACTTTGGATGCAGCCACCATGTGTACATAATCTTGATCTATGGTCTTCTAGCAAAGTTTCTCAAAGCAACAAGCTCTGATACCACTTGTTAATCCCACTTTAATAGATTGAATTCCTTAAGCTTGTATAAGGATTAGTTATATTAGATAAATCTAACATAACTATAGTAGAAACTTTGTTTGAATGTATTAAAGATTATGCGGAATCTAATCTTTAATATTAAGAAGAACTATCAATGAAACAGTAATTATATGAACATATAATTCAACAAACAAAAGCTCCAATATTATTAATAATACGAATACTCTTAAAGTATTAGGGTTACAAAGACCTTGAAGCTATGATAATTCTATGAATGACTTGTATTGGTATGGTGCATCAATCTCTATGCCCAAGGACCTCCTTTTATACACTAAGGAGTCCTAAACGGCTTACAATACTTTCCTAAGAATATCAAATCTTTTAAACAAATAAGTTATACATATATTTTACATAAATAACTCATATAAATCACATAAGCACTACTAACTAACTCTGCAGTACTAACTTCTTCAGCAGCATTAACTTTGTACTAACAGTAGTAACTTTTGTACTAGCAGTAGTAACTACTTAGCAGTTTTTCTTCTAAGTCTCTGAGCAGCACTAATATGCACTAGCAGTAGTAACTTTACACTAGCAGTACTAACTGTTTACTAGCAGTACTAACTGTGTTACTAGCAGTAGTAAACATTTAGCATTTTTTTCTTTGAAGTTCTTGAGCAGTACTAACACAACTGAGCAGCATTAACTCTGATATGAGCAGCAGTAATAATAGCAGCATTAAGAAGGCTTTTAATCCCAATAATCCTCCCCTAAACTTGATATTTATCTCCAAAATCATCAAGTTTCTCCATTAAAAGTTCCATAATCACTAGGAGGATGCTTCCAAACACTTCATTTATTCTTAAGCTGTTTTGTGAGAAGTTTAAGAAGCTGATATGCCATTTTACTGAAATAATCAACCTGAAGCTTCTTGTTCAACATATTTGTAATTGTAGGTGTTGTAAGGGGATATCTATTTTCTACCAGCATGTAAATCATTCTAGATTGCAAACTCAAGCAATGTACTCCACATGAGTCAAATAGCTTCCAGCTCAAAACTTTATACCTTTGTTGCAACTTCCAGATTTCATCTTCTACATGTGGTTCAAACATTGTCTTCAAATCTCCCCATAGCAGCAAATCCATATCCTCCACTGGTCTTGTTGATCCATATTTAGCCTTTACCAGCTTATATAGCTCTACCAAATCTTCTATGTCAACACTCTTAAGCAATTGACTAAAGACTAAGTACATCTTTGAACTTCCATCAGCTCTTATTATTTAAAAGTAGCTGTTATTTCCTTCTTTATGGATCTTCCAATCAACAATGGTTGGAGGCTTAGTAGCTAAAGGTACATCATCAATTGCAACCTCTTCTTTATCTGGAATGACTTTCATTAGACTTTGAAGCTCTGATATATCTTTATCCTCATCCACCTTCTGCTTCTTAGTACTCTCTTGTTCTAACTCTTCTCCTGCTCTCTTTGAACTACCTTCCTCCAAGTCTATTCTGAAGTCAACAAATGTATTCACTCTCGTGAAAGCTCTGTCAAACATCTTATAAATAGAATCAAAAGATTTGTTCTTTAAGTCTTTGAGCTTCTTTCCTTCCATATTCTTCAGGTAAGTACACATGATTTTTCTTTGTTGAGCTTGGGTTGGTGGTTTGTTCCTCTTCTCTTTTGCACTTTTAGCAGCAAAGTGATTTCTTCTTTGCTCCAAGAGTTGTTGAAATAATTTTGCCTTTTCTTCAACGGACAACTCTTCTTGCTTATCTGCTTGCAATCTTTGATCCAATTCATGATCAGCCTCAATCTTAGCCTGAATATCATCCCATTCTTCAGTTAAGGAAACATTGGCTTCATCCTTCTCCCTTGCAAGTCTCTCATCTTTATCAAACTCAGCTTGTAATCTTTTAGCTTCTTCTTCATCACTCATGAGTTGATCTTTCTTACTCATTTTCTTCACAGGTTCAGGTTCTATCATTTTGCCTTTGCCTTTGTCCTGAACTTCTGCCTGTGATGGTTGTTGTGAAGATCTCATTATTGTAGGTGTACCCAACTCAGTAATAACAATTCCTTTCCTTGGAGTTGGAATTATAGCAGTTGTTGTTGTAGCAGCACTAATCTTTGTTGAAGCACTGGCAGCATTAACTGGTACATTTGGTTCTTCTATAACATCCCTTTTTACCTTAGGTTTTACACTTTTCAAAGCTGTAAGTGCTTGAGCCAAAGTAACTTCATCAATAGTTAAATTCACATCTTTAGCAGCAACTCCTTGTTCTACAAACACCTCATCACCATTTAAAGCATCCACATCAAACATTTCTTTGTCAGCATCATCTTGAACACTAACTAGGGTAATTTCTTCATCTACATCAATAGCATTAATCCTCCCCTGTTTGGATGCATCCTCACCCAAACTTTCTTCATCTCCAGAGGATTCTACCATATCACTCAAACCTACTTTGTATAGTCTCTTCAGCTTATGAGTTCTTAAACTTCTTCTTTTTCAAGCTTCTTGACCCTCCTTTTCAAACAAGCAATCTCATTTGCTTGAGTGGTCTTTGTCTTCTCTAAATCAAGAACCTTCTTTTGTAAAGTGGTACACAATTCCATCAATTCATTAAGTTTAAGTCTATCCTTGTCACTTCGAAGTGTGTTATAACAACCCAAGAATTTTCATCAAATGCAAAACCTATTTTACTATTATCACAATTGTAC
>BQNB010059824.1:0-37166 GCA_026074375.1 Tanacetum coccineum | reverse complement strand
ATACTGAATTTTAGTATGTTAAACCTTACAAGTATCATCTTATTGTCATGTTACCATCACGTTTTGTTATTTGTGCTAGCTGCTTTACTTAAAATAAGATGTTACACTAATATCTTCATTTTTTATAGAAAAAACGATATACCAATTTTATGCATTTAAGTTAGGGTTAATTACTTGAAAATATATTATACTTGTCACTTTTTGTTATTGTGTGTACTGAACTTTTTTTTTCTTTATTGTGTGTACTGAACTTTCAAATTTCGACTATTGTGTGTATTTGTGACCGTTTTACCCTTACTTTTTTCAAAATTCGAAGGGTAAAATGGTCATTTCACATGACCAAAAAGTGACAAAATACACACAAAAGTCGAAATTTGAAAGTTCAGTACACACATTTAAAAAAAAAAGTTCAATAAACACAATAACAAAAAATGACAAGTATGATACATTTTCATGCAATTATCCCTTAGTAATTACGTAACTTTCTGATAATAACAAATATGTTCGGTTTGAGACTAGATTTTGGCTCAATAGCCTGGAGGTACTGTTTGACGGAATGTTTCCCCATATTGTTCTCTTGAAACCCCTACTAGTTTTAATGCCCGTGCACGCACGGAGTTTAGACATTATGTTTTTTTAAATACATGTATGATTTTTTTTTATAAGTTATGTTATAGAGTATTATCGAAATCATATAAAGAGAATAGATTCATATCTTATACATATTATATAAGCTTGAGGATAATTACTAATTTTTTTTTTTTTGATTTACCTGTTAACTAACTCGACATTGTGAGCCGATTAATCTCTACAAAACTACTCTTTTAGGTAGCCCGAAGTGTCGACTAATGTGGAACCTTCGAGGCCACAAGGGGATTAGTTTTCTCCTCGTTATATTCGAACCATTGACCTCCACTTTGGAAGGCTGATTATCTTACCGTTGGGTATGCAGTTGATATTGTATATGTTTTATGATTCTAGTTGCATTATTGAGTCAGCTATACTTAAGATTAATGGTCACACTTTGTGTTAAAACATGTAAAAATTTAGCTTCGCAATCGAATTTAAAAGCATCAAGTTGAGTTATCAAAATCGTCAGTATATATTGAATATATGAAAGTAAAAAACGTACATACAATATGTTTTGGTCAAACAAAGATTTACCTATTGTATATCTTTAATACATATACAAATATAAAAAGAGTTTTACTCATTTTTCCGTCACCAACACTTTTTTAAGATATAAAAGTAGCCTAGATTGTTATATATGATTTATAGGCATACATACATGTCAATGGAATAAAGACTTTTAACGATATTTAAATGGTTTGAATTTTAGTAATATTCAACAAAAGAAAAAAATGAAATTCTCCCAAACCACATCAATGAATAGCTAGAAAACCCTTTTTATTAATTTATTATATTTTATGTGATTCGGTGTTTTTCTATTTGGCTGTACAACATAATTTCAGACCGACAATGAAAAATCCATCAAAAAGTCTTCAGGTAGATTTGAGATGTGATTAGATACTGTTAAATCTTTGTTTGGAAGTAAAAATTGTTTACGTTTCTAATATTTTAAAATATAAAAGTCTAGACGGGTATTAAAGTTTAAGGGTTGTTATTTGTTTATTTGTTAAAGTTAAAAAAACATGAAATTTATAAGTTTACACTTAACTCTATATAATTTATTTAAAATAAAAAATCATAAATTTTATTAAACTCCACTTTTTTCAAGTTTTTTTCTTCACAAATTTGACACATATATTTTTATGTGTTTTTTTTCTAGTCATATTTCTCCACCACAAATTTTTAATTTTGACCAAATCGATTTAAGTTTGACTTTTTATTGACCAATCAGATCACACGATTTTGCCTACGTGGCAAAATCAAGGTTCTGATTCGTCTATTTTTAAATTCATATGATTAATTTGATTGGAAAACTCTGAAATGAAGTAATTCTTTTATTATATAAAAGATAAATATAACAACAAACATAACTATCATCAAACAGATCGATCGATCTTGAATGTATTACCTGTCCTCAAACATCTATGTAGTTATTTTTAGAGTATCTGACTAAATGTTTGCCGCTCTGGTGCGTATCAAAAGTCATGGTGTAACTACAATTATGAATCGTTACATTGTTGATCATATTCTTGACAATCGACCTTCTTGTAGAAGTACCCACACACTCATCCTATACCCATCCTACACTTTGTCGTGAGAAAATAACCCGCAGCCTCTGTTTCCATGTCACTGAATCTAAAAAAGTTGCTGGAGCCAGCGATAATTATGTCTTGGAGGCGAAAGAGGGCCTGTTTTTGGAGGTTTGCGCAAAACACCGCTCTATAACATCATCCTAGAGTTAAAATTCGAGTTATGTTACTTGCAATGGATGATCGTTTGTTTCAGGCGATAGCATAGTAGTTACCTCGTTGGATGTTGTCCCTTCCTCTAACGAAAGAATGTTTCGAGCTTCCACCTCTTTCTTTGCGTTTTGATAAAACCTTGTCGTGATCATGTGGCAATTAGTTTTGATGCTTCCACCTAACACTTTGTAAGCACTCGTATGTGTTTGATTCGTAAAAGTAAACCTGGTATCTGATAACCCTGATGTGCTGTGTAGAAGGTCTGTGCACAATGTGCAACTATATTTTGGCAGATGAAACACTCATGGCGGGAAATAGCCCAAGTCCCGTCTTATCCGATAACCGGTGAAGCCGTATTTGTTAATAATGGTTGTTAGTATCTGTTGGTTAGTCAACTTGACCTACCAACTGAAGATGGTGGAAGACCAGTAATATGCTTTGATGTAGAGAAAGAAGAGTTTGGGTTGATTGATCCTCCAAAAAGAATGTGCGTACTATGACCATGGAGTTTTGGCTCTTCGGGGAGGTAGTTTGTGGGGTTTTGGCTTTGCGTTTCCAAGGTGATTATCTGATTATTTAAGTTTCACAACGCAATAATTTGGCAGATAGTGTTTGAATGGGAGAAGTGGAAAATCACTTATTTTTGTTTTGAACCTAACAAAACGCCATTTTCTGTGTGTGGTTTGTTTAATGAAGACATTTACAACTGGTTTCTTTATGAGATTTGTTTGTTTAGATTTGATTTAAAGTTGTATAGTTCAAATGAATCTACGCATGTAGTTTTTATAGGGTTTGCAAAAATGTTTGGCTCAAGAATTTCATGTGCAAAGATCCGTATGTTGTCTTTTAGTTTCATTGGATTGTTGTCTCCATTAAGATCACTCTTAGAGCTTGTATAATCTTTAAGCTCCTATTTGATTTGTTAGTTACCTTGTTTATTATACTTGAGAGCATTTAACTTGTTTGTTTCAGAGTGTGGTTTAATTTCTTAGAGTTAGAGTTGCAATTTTCTTTTTTAAGTAAATAAAGTTTTATTGTTTTAAAAAGGGATTTGTTCATTAAGATCTTGGCATAACGGAACTGTTATTCTTGTTTTTGGTCCTGGATTTAAATGAGTGTATGTATTTTTTCTATTAGCTTTGTGTTTACTGTTTGATAAAGTTATTTTTGTTCAATAATTTGGATTTGCTAAATGAAGTGATAAAAATGGAAGTTAAAATGTATTGAGTTTAATTATTCTTCTTTTTTTTCTATCTTACGCAGATTAGAAGCAGCTGTTGTGGTGAAGAGAGCATAAAAAAGGTACATATTACTGTTGTTGTGTATTGCTAGATAGATCACTAAAGAAATTTGTTCAAGATGCCATTTCCGAAAAGGTACATACCATCTAAATCAGTATATGACATATTATTAATGACCACATGCCTTGACTGTTGTTGTATATTGCTAGATATATCACTAAAGAAATGTCTAAAAATTATCTAAATCACAGCTGGATTAAAATCGAACAGATCAAACTTTGTCTAAATACATCCTTACTGTTGGGTTTTAAGATCTAATTAACAACTAATTAATACGAGTACGCAGCGGAATTAAAGATCACATGTAGAACACATTAATTAACAAGGGTAGAAGATGTATACCTTTTAGCACGAAACGATACACCGTTTAAAGGTAACCGTTAACACCGTGTTCTGTATACGCGTGTGTATAATAACCATGCGCGCGGAACCTCCAAGATCTAAGTAAGATCATCTAAACTTTCACACACAATACGTTCTTAGCAAACAATGATGTATGCTAGTACTAATAGTGTTTAAGTAAACGAACACCGCAACTCTTGAATCTAATCAACACGCAAGCAAAACCACACGATCGAACAAACACACCTTTAAGGGTTGTTTGTTTTGGCCGATCGCTAGAAGGAAGAAAACCAAACCCTTAGGGCGTATGTGGTTTCGGATATTTTCGGAATAACACAAGAGGGAAGGAGAGGAGAGATTTAGGGATTTTTCACAAAATTAAATTCTCAAACTAAGGCAATTCATTCAGACACCATTGTGCTGGCATCTCGCAAAAGCATATTAAAATCAGTAACATCTATAAGCAGATTAAAAGCAGTAACATCTAAAACTTTGTCTAAATATATCCTTCTTCAATGGTTAAATTGTCAAACTAAACTCCAAATTTCTTTCTTCCTGTGCAGTCTTTCTAAATCCGTGGCAATACAAACACCATTGTGCCAGCATCTCCCAAAAGCGGATAAAAATCTGGATGTCTTGGTAACAAGACTTACACTTTATATCCGTTGAGCCTTAAAAAAATGAATTAGTCCTGAAATGTCTCATTACCAGTGATTATCGCTATGTTACTAGGTCGGTGTTGATATGCAAACCTTAGAACATCTGTAGTCAATTTGTTTTGCATGTGATGCTCCTTATGTTCAGGTGATCTTGTTGTTTCTACGTAATGAATCCCATCTGAGCGATATCTTTGATATGGAAGATCATCATGTCTTCTTCCGTATAACTTGTAGGTGACTACAGCTTGTCTTGGGACTCCTAGATCTTCCACCATACGTTGGTGTATATAACCGTTTACATTTTCATGTGAAATATTCCTTGGATGACCAACAGTTTCCATGTCCCAAAACGCGGCATTTTGATACACCAGAACACCACCATGTTTTTCTGGTGAGCAGGATGGTACAAAAGGGTATTACCCGGTATTTTCTTGTGCGAGTCTCGTAACAACTACATTGCCGATTGGGCTCACCAAATGTCCTTGGCACATATCATCCCAGAAAAAAGTGTGATCACCCAAATTACTTAACGATTGTGAAACCCTATCTAGTTGGAAAATGAGCATTGTAGTGTAGCCTAAACCATGGAGGGCACTAAATGCTGGGCATAAATCACCATCACCGAAAATAAGGATCACGTATGACGGAGGCCTATTAGCAAGTGCAAAGGAGAACTTGTCTGTCATCATGAATCGATCACGCACTTGGTTGCGTGTCTGCGATATTTACCAGATTCCGGCTCTATATAAAGCCAATTTTTTATCAGGTAAGATGTTATTTGAATTTTCGTAAGCAGTTATTTCAATCGGGAAATTAGGCAAGGCTTGCTCCAATGCTAATTGGACACTAAGAGCTAATGTATAAATATTAGTTGCTTAATGTTATCAAAATCCCTATTAAAACACAATTTTTGGAATTTGATCCATCTACCAAAAAACAAAAATACTTGTTATACTAATAGATTCAGATTACTCAACACACTTAGTTACTCAACGCATCTGGCGCAAATAACTCAAATTTTCACATCATCCACCTTTAGTTTTACCAAAAGTTCTCTCAGTATATCTAAAAGTTACTACACTTACCAAAGTTCAATTGATATGTCCTAAAGGTTCGTTTACATTCCAAGAACCAATTTTTCTCTTAAGTTCTCATTCTAATTATAAGGAAGGAGTTTATGTGGCAAAATTGGTTCTTGGGAATGTAATGTACTTTAGGCACATCTATGTGAACTTCGGTAAAACTGAAGTGAGTAATGCGAACATTTTAATGACTGATTGATTGTGTGGCTAGAATCTGATCAGTTTTTAAATCAGTAACTTTTAGAATATGTGCGAGAACTTTTGGTAAAACTAAAGTGGATGATGTGAAATTTTGTGTTATTTGCTGCCTGATTGCGTTGTGTAACTGAATTCTGAATAAGTATAACTAGTTTTTCTTTTGGCAGATGGATCAAACTCCAAAAATTGGTGTTTTTTGGGATTTAGAGCCATCTAATATTTTACATCAGCGCTTAATGTCCAATTTCACTAGGAGCAAGCCTTGCCCAATATCCCGATTGAAATAACTACTTACAAAATTCAAATAACATCTTACCTGATAAAAAATTAGCTTTATATCGAGCCGGAATCCGTCTGGTAAATATTGTAGACACGCAACCAAGTGCATGATGACAGACATGTTTTCCTTTGCCGCTTGCTATCAGGCATCCGTATAAGTGATCTTATTTTCGGTGAGTGATGGTGATTTCTTCCAACATTTTGTGCCCGCCATGGTTTAGGGCTACACCACAGTGTCATTTTCCAAAAGATAGGGTTTCAAAAAATCGTTAAGTAATTTTGAGTGATCCACTTTTTTCTGGGGACGATATGTGCCTACGGACATTTAGTGAGGCTAATCAGCAATGTAGCTGTTACGAGACTCGCACAGAGAATAGACCGGGTAAGACCTTTTGTACCCCCTGCTCACCTAGGAAACATTGGTGGTGTTGCTGGTGTTGCAAATGCCGCGTTTTGGGACATGGAAACTGTTGGTCATCCGAGGAATATTTCACATGAAAATGCAAACGGTTATATACACCAACGTATGTTGTAGTCTACCTACAAGTTATAAGGAAGAAAAGTAGTCTGATGATTTTCCATATCAAAAGATATCGCTCAGATGGGGTTCATACGTAAAACAACAAGATCACCTGAAATAAAGAGCATCACATGCTAAACAAACTTGGATACTAGATATTCTAAAGTTTGCATATCAACACCGGCCTAGTAACATAGTAATAATCACTAGTAATGAGACATTTTCAGGACTAATTCATTTTTTAAGGCTCAAGGGATATAAAGTGTACGTCTTGTTACCAAGACATCCAGATTTTTATTTGCTTTTGCGAGATGCCGGCACAATCTATACTACTTATAAAGAGAATTTAAGATTCTCTTGAAAGTTGAAAAACTGCTAAAATAAGAAATGCTAAAAAAATTAATGCATGAAATCTTGCTATTTTAGGGTTTAGGGTTTATAAACATGTAATGCTAATGTTTTAAAAACATAACATTTAATTAATATAATTGCTCATTTAATGCTAATGTTTTAAAAACGTAAATAACATTGATCATACATTAAAAACGTAAATAACATTTAAGTAATATAATTGCTCATTAAATGACTGTATTTAATGTGTTCATGTAACCACTAATTTCTATAATTATGGAGGCTAATTACTAAAGAAATTAATAAGCCCATTAATTTCTATTGACTATAGTTTGGGTAAATCCCCTATAAAATAGGGATCACAATTGCATTGAAAAATACACAAAAACAAAAACACTTATTCTTCTCAATATCCAGCTTTATCACATTCATACTTTTTTGCTTTCGTTTTGATTCTCAGTTTTAGATATCATGTTATGAGTATCATCGTAAAATACTTCTACAATGTTTTCATACTAATTTATTCATGTTTTTGTAGGTTGGTACATTGGCTACGATTAAATCCTTAAAAAAGGTATACCTCTTTTTTTCAAAACTCTAATGATGAAAAGTATGTTATATTTTTTAGACTGTGTATATATATATATATATATATATATATATATATATATATATATATATGTTAGTTTCTTTGCAGCCTTGCATAGCGGGTTTCATAAAGCCTATAAACTCCACTCCCCCACCAACTCCACCACTACACCACCATTCACCTCCACCAACGAGCTCATCAATGATTGTAACCCCATCAACACCGAAACCCACCACCAACAAACCCTTCTACCACCGTATGTCGTCACTATTGTAAGCCATAAAGTAAAAGGTCTAGCTGGTCCACAAGTGAAAAAGCAAAAAGAAAAGAAGAAAGCCAGCGAAATTATATGTTGTGCTATTAGAGTTTTCCATGATCTTGGACATTATCAAAATATTCATCATATATTCATTTGTAATTTTATTTTATTTTTTGTTATTATTTTGAACTCGGTTTTAATAAGAAGGAAAAGAGGATAATAATATTATAATTTTTTCTATGCTTACTATTCTATACTAAAGATATTGCTACAATTTTGGAATATGAAATTGTGGAAAGTGAAAACTGATGTATTTTCGGAGGAATGATAATTGAATTTTATTATATGATACACAAATAAATTGTAACAACATTTGAATAATAAATTCAGTCATCAATATCATTATAACATTATAATAGCCCATTTAATTTCTCATTGTAATGGCCTTCAATAATTATTAAAAAAGTGTAACTGTTAAAAATCATTACTATCAATAATGATTATTAAAAATATGTGACCGCATCAACCATATAAATTCACACAAACCATTTCATATCTCCCCACACAAAATTGTTATTTTACAACAATTATATCTCTCATATTCCCTCACTTTCAATTCTCAACTATTTTCGGGTTCGTTTTGGCAGTATTTATTTATATTTTGTTAGAAAAACGCTTATTTTGAACGTTATACAAAACATTCATCACAATATCGCATATCGTTAATTATTCGTCGCTAGAAATTTTCGGTGCTATGCACGGGTACTCGTCTAGTATATTAACATGTAAAGGCGGTTTATAAACTTATAATAGTCATTGGATTCAATATCTTTAATAAGGATGTTTGTTTATTAGGATTAGAAACTTAGAAAACGCTTATACTAGTTACTTTGTTAGTCCCAATAATAGATCGTAAATACAGATATTGAATTTGTGTCACGTTATTGGGTTTCTTTAGAAATATTCTAAAATTCATAGGTAAATGCTTGGTACTAAATCTCAGGTCTAGTACATGTACCATGTTCATTAAAGTACAATCGCTTTTATGTAATACATTAATTGAGTTGGTTAAGGACTTACTTAAGTGTCATTTGTACGACTTCACTTCCCCACTTTAGGACATATAGAATTAGGGAAATTATTTTAACGGCTTATCATGATATAAACTTTCAACCCCCTATTTTAACCCAATATCTTATCTCAATTATTTATTTACTTTTTATTAAACTCGGTCTTGATACATAAGAGATTCTCATCAAGTAAACTCTATAATCATCAATATTAACAAAAAAATAGAGAAATTTTTTATGATTATTTTCAATGTCGTTCATGAAAATGTACACATCTTTATAAGAGAGTTTTTACTTGTTAAAATAATTGAAATAAAAAAAATTATGAAAAAACACTCAAAGAATGTCACTAATTAATTTCAAAAGTATAAAGTACTATTTCCTCCTCTAGTTTCACTATGTTACAAGAATTTATAAATGCTTATAAATGGTTATCTAAGCAAATGACTTGTACTTATGTACATAAGGGACTATTCAAAATGAGATCTATATCAAATTATTAACATAAAAGTATAACTAACCATAGGGTAAATGTTAGTTATTTTTGTTGGAATTGTTAACTTATCGTTGGTTCCATTAACAATCCATTAACAACTTCTACATTTAATTATGCAAAATCAATCAACAAAATTGTCAATACAAATATTTGCGCAAAAATGATATTTATATTTAATGATCTTCATGTTTTGATAATAACAAATATATGTCATATACATATGACGTTTACGTATTTTATATTAATAGTAGTCAAAAAGGTAAACTGACGACAAATTATTTAAACATGTTAATGTAAACAAGAAAAATAATTATCATTTGCCATAAACCATTTTCTAATCAATGATTTAAGTTAACACATGATTAATTATAAGCTAGTTATATTAATCATGTAAGACAAAATAGGATTAACCATAAGTGGAAACAATTTTCTAAACCTTTCCAAATCTATAAGATCATTCCTTATTAGTGATAATAATAAATTTTGCTTCTAGAAGAATCTAATAAACAAGTTTTATTAAGTACAAAAGAATATTTTGCATAGATTTGGGGTTAATCACAAAATGACAAAGGTTGTCATAGCTCCTCCTATGGTTACTCAAAATACACGGGTATGGGATCCTTCTGGATGGCTGGATCCGTGGATCCCATGACCAGCTGGCTGGACTAGCACTTCTATTTCAAAGTGTTGCCTATGATAGCATCCTAAGTCTACATTTGAGAAAACGCTTGACAAAGATTTTTTACACATTATTTTATCTTTTTATATTATTTGATCAACTTATTTCACTCTTTCGTGAAGAACACTAACGAAGACGTCAAGCTTCAAGTGTTAATAGTTTCGTTGTGTCACCACGATTTTGATAATCATTCATCTTGTATATCTTATGTTGTGTGTTGTGTATATCATATGTGTATGATAGGTTAGTATTTAGGCCACAAAATACATAGTGTGTTAGATTGGTTCTATCTCGAAGTAAAACTCGGTATTTAGCTTAGTACCGGAAAAAGTGTAAGCGACGTGTACGGGTTTCTACGCCTATAGGGAGCTTGTTGACATAGTGAAGAAAACTCTCAAATTAGGTACTTGGGGAGTTGAGTAGGGCGAAGAGGAGTTTCGTACCCGAACCACTATAAATGATTGTGTCATCGGTTTGATCTTTCTTATCTTTACTTGTTCATACTTCGTAGATTACTTATTTACTTATTGCATCGCTATCATATACATCTCTTGAATTCACATAAGTCGACAATCTAAGTTTTATTTTTAAAACGGTAAAAACTATTCAACCCTCCCCTTTCTAGTTTCCTTTAATTGTATCAGAAGTAAGGGTCACCAAGATCTTTTACGTATATTATACATTAAGCTTGAATCGATTTATGGATTCGGATAAATATCTAGACGGGCAGTCTGTACAAAGACCACCACTTTTTGAAAGTGATCATTTAATATATTGGAAAAATAGATTTGAAACTTATGTGAAAGCAAAAGATTTAGATCTTTGTCATATTATATTGAATGTGTGATATTACACGTGTGCCAAAAATGGAAATTACCAAGTTTAGAGGTTTGTTCCTTTGAAGAAAATTCGGGACGATCTCAAAAAGAAAACTGTGCTAAAATAATGACAGCTAAAATGGTTCTTTATAATGCTTTACACTAAAAAAAAGATACAAAGTATTTTAGGTGGAAAACGGCTAAAGATATTTGGCAATCGTTGTTAATCACCATTCAAGGTAATAGCCAAAGTAAAGGATAAATAAAATTGATCTCTTGTTAAAAAATATGAACAATTTACTACCTTGAAGAAGAAAATCTATTGATAGCAAAAGGTCAACGGAAATTGAGAATCAAAAGATTTTGTCACACTAGCTCTTGACGAGCTAATTGGGCAATCTAAAAGTACACGAAGTTGTCATGGAAATTGATCCGAAATCTATAAGCAAAAAGGAAAGAGTTAAGTTTGTTGCCTTGAAAGCTAAGAAAGAGTCTAGTAATGATGAAACTTCGACATCCAGAAGTGATAAGGAACTTTAAAAAGTTCTTTAGAAGAAAGGGTAAATTTGTTCGGCAACCAAGAGAAGAAAAGAAGTCATTCCTACAAAGGGATGAGAAGAAAGGAAAGAGTGACTGGAAATGTTTTTCCATTGGTGATTGTCCAAAACCACCACGTAACAAAGATCACAAGGCCTTCATTGGAGGTTTTTAGAGCGATAGCAAAAATGATGCGAAGTCAAAATAACGATGAAACTTGTCTCATGGCTCAATCGTCAATGAAGGTAAACTTTTAACTCCTTCTTTATATATAGTGATAACGCATATTCTCTTGTAATGATACAATGATTGAATTCGATTAACTTATGTTAAATAAGCTTTAAAAATCATTAACAGGAATAAAATTTTCGAACAACTAAAAAAGACCATTTAGAAAGTAAATTTTAAATTGAAACAAAGAAATTAAGAACTTATGAGGAGTTAAAGAAATTGGATATTAGTGTAAGTTATGTCCATATTTTAAGTTGGAAAATGCTTAGATCTTAAGGAAACTCCAAGTTAAGTTTGTAAAAATTATGATAAAAAGCGCTAATTAACTAAGAGAAATGTTAGAACAATCAAAAGTCATCTAGTTGTATAATAGGTCTAAGATTTGATAGTAGTAAAACGTCAACAAGCGAAACTAAACCCATCAGATTTGTTGGGTCGTCTGCTAAAAATGCAACAGACGGACCCACCATAAAGGTGCACGGATCTACCATACATGGATTCGTGAATCGCACAGTTGCTGAAAAAAGTGACGAACACGTTCGTGTCCCTCCATGTCTTCAGATCGGGATTTTGTCCATTACTGATAGAAGCTAATACGAATAGGATTGACAGAGTCAAAGAAACCGGTCCTTAAAACCATCATTTAAAAGAAGTTTAGATTATGTCAAAAACCATGTCTAGGATTCAAAACACCTTCGCTTAGAAGAGTTATCATTTCACAACCAAGATATGACACATCTCAATCTAGAAGAAACTCTAGAGAACAAATTCACCAAAACCTCTATCCTGTGAATTAGAACAACCATCAAAGTTAAGGTTTTGTACATATAGGAAATTGTATCCTATTTTAATATCTCAATCAATTGAAACAAATGCAAGGGATGTACAACACTAACATTTTTGGACCCATGAGATATTGGGGACCAAACGCTTGAATTTGTTTTTGTGGAAATAGGTATGCTTGAGAACATGCTTGGAATGGTATGATAGATTAAAGGATGGTTGCTCCAAACATATGACAGGAAATAAAAGTATTTCTTTACCTACAAAGGCATACAAAGGAGGTAACGTTGTCTTTGGAAGTATTTAAAGCGGACTTGATCAGAGCGCAAAGGTGAAGATCTTAAATAACTCACTCAATATATTAATGTTGAAACAATAGACAACTTAACGTTTAATTACTTCAGTGTCAGTCAAATTTGTTGATAATAATTGTAGAAGTTCTTATTCACGGAAGAAATGTAGTGAAAATATTACAAGATGTAAAATCATAGGATGGGATTAGGGAATGAGTTTATAAGGAATGAAATTAGGAAATAAGTTTCAAGGACAAAATATGGTTCGCCACGATAGTGGATAACTCTATTCTATGGCATGTCTTGGAAGTACTTAGGTCAGCAAATTTCAATCTTTGTCATCTAAAGAATTAGTAAGAAACTCACTAAGCTAAATGATGATAATACATTTTTATGAGCTTGCAAAATTAGGGAGCAAGTCATTGCAAGTCATAAAGCTAAAAATATGGTTTCCACTAAAAGATGTTTAGAATTATTACATATGGACTTATTTGGTTCATCGGGCAATATTAAAAGTATAGAGGTTAACTTTATACACCTTAGTAGTATAGATGATTATTCTATGTATACATGGACTAGATTTTCTAAATACTAAAAATGACGCTTTTGAGAAATTTTGAAATATTAAGTAGGAGAATTTCTAATCCCAACTAGTAGTTCTATTATAGCTATTAGAACGGGATCCAAGGTCGGAATTTGTATACTGAAGTACACTTCGGCGAGCTTACTTGTTACTGCACAAGGCATTACTCATAATTTCTCGGCTCCACGTACTCCACAATCAAATGGGGTAGTAGAAAGAAAGAATAGAACCTTACAAGAGATGTCTAGGACTATGCTTAATGAACAATCCATTCCACAAAAGTTTTGGTGTAACGCCGTTGATACGTCAACTTATATACTAAATAGAATATTATTTCGACTAATACTAGGAAAATACCTTATGAAATATTTAGAGGTAGAAAACCCTCTTTAGAATATTTTAAAGTGTTTGAAAGTAAGTGCTTCTTTTTGAATACTAAAGACTATCTAACCAAGTTTGACCTAAAGTCATACGAAGGTATTTTTCTAGGATACTCTCAAAAAAATCGTAAAGCTCAACTATAGTGTTAAATAAACATACCCAATGAAAGTGAAGAATCACTCAACGTGACTTCGATGAAAGTCCTTCTCTCCACCAAATTATCGTCCATTGGATGATGATGATGTTAGTGATGAAGAAGCTATTAATATTATACCAAAGTTGTAAGTAATGATAATGAAGAAGATGAGTCAACAGAAGTTGATGAAATCGTTAACATTAAGGAGTCCAAGAATCATCAATTAGATCAAGTCATAGTAAATCTTAATCAAAGAACTTTAAGATCTCAAGCCCAAAATCATAGTAATTTCTTTTGTTTTATATCTACCATAGAACCCAAAGATGTCAATGAGGCATTAAAAGATGAAAGTTGGGTTGTAGCTATGCAAGAAGAATTAAATCAATTTGTAGCTAATGATGTTTGGGATTTATTCCCTCTACCCATAAGTCAATCCGTCATAGGAACAAAATGGGTCTTTAGAAATAAATTGGATGAAAATGGTATAGTGTCTAGAAATAAGGCTAGGTTAGTGGCAGAAGAATATAATTAGCAAGAAGGTATAGATTATAATGAAACATATGCTTCAATTGCTAGGTTAGAGTCAATTATAATACCTTTTGCTATTGCTTGTGCAAATGATTTTAAATTATATCAAATGGATGTAAAGTGCTTTTCTAAACGGTTTCATAAACAAAGAGGTTTACGTTGCTCAACCTCCGGGGTTCAATGATTTTGAAAAACCAAACTATGTTTATAAACTTAAAAAGAACTTGTATGGTCTTAAGCAAGCTCCTAAAGCTTGGTATGATAGACAAAGTATTTTTGATAAAACACGAGAATTCAATTGGAATGGTTGATAACACACTTTTTACTAAGAAATTAAAGTCACATCTTATCATTGTTCAAATATATGTCGACGACATTACATTTGGTCTCCAGTGTTAAAATTTGTGTGATGATTTTCGCAAAATGTATGCTACGTTGACGAGTTTGAAATGAGTATGATTGACGAGTTGAACTTTTTCTTGGGTCTTCAAATAAACAAATGGAGACAGAAATTTTACAATCATTCCAATGTATATCAAGGAGATGTTAAAAGAAGTTCTGGTTGAAGATTCCAAACAACCAAGATGCCAATATCAACTGAGATAAGCTCACTAAGGATGATGAAAACCACACCAGCCGACTCGTGGATAGACTAAAAAAAGCGAGGTATGATTGGTAGTTTATTTATTTCAACCGCAAGTAGGCCGTTTATTATGTTTATTGTTTTGCGTTATGTGCTCGTTTCCAAGAAAATCCTAAGTTAACCACTTAGGAATCCGTTAAGCACATATTTAGGTATATTGGAGGAAAGGAACTATACAATAAGGTTTTTGGTATCCGAAAGGTACGGAATACGAAACTATATTTTATGCGATTCCTACCACGGGGCGATTACGTTGATCGTAAAGGCTACTAGCGGCGTTTTTTACGTTCTTGGGATGTGTTTGACATTCAAACTTGGTTCAATAGAACAAACGGCCCTTATATTTCTCCAATGAATGAAAAGCCGTAATACTTCTCCGCCGGGAGGCATGTCAACCAAGCACTATGGATGAACAAGCTATCATCGTCTACGAGATTACCCCGTACAACACTTTGAAATAAACATATAGAATTCCGTTACCACTTTCTTCATGCTAAACTTCCAAAACCGGCGACATTTCTATAGAGAAGTTGCATTGGAAGATAATATAGCGATATATTTAATAACCTTTAAAACGTGAAGTATTTATTTATTTAAGATTATGATTAGGAATAATGGAACTCATCATGGATAGTGGTCCTCCATCATCTTAAAAATAATCGTAAACGAAAATCCAATAAAGTAATTAATCATTATTCAAAAGATGTTAATTCTCATTACAAGTTCAAATTACAAAACCTTCGATCATGAACATAATTGAGATTAGAATTTTACTAGATAAAGAAAATATCAATAAGATGACCATATGATATTTCAAAATTCTTTTTACATGTTATGGTCAATACAGGAAATTACGAAATCGATTGGAAAAGACGAAAAAGGGGGGGGGGAACAATCATTGAATTGCATTTCAAACTTGTAGTTAGACGATGTTTTATTGGTCTGAATGTTCATTAAATGCTTGTGTTTATTAGCAATGGTCTATTTTATGCTAAACGTTAACACTCTCCTAGTAGGAGATTACGTTGGAATTTTTCACGGAAAAACACGCAAGTTGCACGGTTCGCCAAATTGTTCAAAAATATAACAACACCTTATCTGAATTTCTTAAAAAACCAACTCTTGCCTAATTTTTTTGAACATCGGGGATCGAAGGATCCATAGTAGGAGATTCGTCCTATTTAGTAGATCCGGTGTCTGAGAAAGCGGGTATAATTACCAGTTTTTAAAACATATTGAGACATATATCCATTATCCAATCACCGCATGAACCAAAACAACATAACCCTAAAAAACTAAATCATAAATAATAGGCAATCAGAGAAATCAATCACAAAGATCATTAACAAATCATCAATCTAAGACTATTATTGTAAGTGATTTCATCTTATTTTCTTCTAATTTCGTGTCTAGGGTCTGGATTTTACAAAATGAAATAATTTAGGGATTTTGATTTTTCATGTAATTTTCACAAAATTAGAAGTAAAATATAATAATGTATAACTTTTATTACTCTCGCAAAAACTTAGAAAGCATAGTTGAAGTGATTCGCCAAAAACTAATTTTCGCCGAAACCCCCAAGTTATGATTTTTGAATAAAACCTCACTTCTAGAAATTTTTTCAAAACAAGTGTTGTTTAACTACATTGTTAATACAACGCAAAAATGTTTTCATTATGCATTATGTCTCATAAATGTCTTTACGAGATGCTTAATTCATAAGCATTTCCCGTTTCATTCGCCTAGAGCAATATCAAACATAGGTTGTGCATTAAGGTTTGCTTATTACTAGTATTATCACTAATTTTCTTTTATTTGAGTCAAGCAAACCGCAGATCCACATTACGTCCATATAGGCACACACTTAGAAACATATACATCAATTTTCTCTTCACTTATTGGATCATTTTCATTTATTTATAGGTGAAATCACAACATAATATAACCAAATGGATTACAAACGAACTAAAACATATCTACCTAGAATTCATCGTTCAAGACAAATAGATGAAGATCTTAGAGAATCCTACCATCATCTAGAAGGTCGTCTATTCCATGAAGGAAGACTCGTCACTCCATCCTTTATTAAAGCAAACAACATGCTTCCATCCTTTCAAGCTGTAGGCCTCGAGCCTTTTCTCACTCTTAATGAGCCTATTTGTCCTAGATTTGTTGGTGAAGTCTCATCATAGTTTTGAATGTAAAAAGTGATGAGGCGATGCGTCCTTACATTGAGTTCAAGCTTGGTCAATTCACTTTCGAGTTAGATTTATCTCAACTCTCTCGAATCTTTCAAAACTCAAAGTTCTAAGGAAAACTTTTACACATTGTGAATGGTCACTAACCTCTCTTGTGATGATCATTAATAGTCGTTTCTTTGGCCCTAGTAGGACCTTCTTCAGAAAGGGAACTTCAACAATTCCTAGAACTCACTCAAATCAACTTCAAAGGAAAAACCAAGAATCTACATAGATGATATTCATCCCGGCTATGAGGATGGGGAAATATTCTTTAGGGAAATTTCTTTTGCCACCGTAGCAATAGGAAAACATTGTAAATGCATTTATTGCATACATGCTTTACTACTTAACCATCAAAATAAAGTTCAACTTCACTTCGATGATTCTTCATCGAATGGAGGAAGTCAAAAATAAACGCGATGGTCCCATGCTATTTGCTATGCTCTTGACTCGTCTTTACAATCACATCCTCAAAACAAACCCTCAAGACATTGTTTTCACTTGCTAGGTTCACATCCCATGAGCGTGTCATGAATCCTTTGGACATTTCAAGGAATCCTACCAAGGAAAAGGGAAAGAGAGTTGCCTCTCCCTCAGCCTCCTCTTCATCTTCATCGTCCGATGACAATGAAGCACCATCCTTTCTCGAGTTCTATAAATAACTACACGACGATGAGGATCTAACCAATGAACAAAAAGTGGAAAGAGAGGAATGTTTAAATGCTTGAACCGCTACTTTGGGACTATCACCAAATATTTGAAGAAACAAAAATGATCATGCTTATGTCAAACTTATGTGTTCACTTGCTCTGTGGTAATTTGCGTATTTTGTTATGAATTCTATGTTAGGATGTTGGAAATATTTAATTTTCATTTATATACGTTGAACTACTTGCTATTAGGCAACAACCGTGTAGTTTGGATGTTATTTGGTAATAACATGTTATGGTTATACGTTATTTGTTTTGGGTTTTTGGCTGCAAAATGTAGTTTTGGTTGTTTTTGCAGGAATAAGGGATTCACGGATCCACCATATGGTAGATCTGTACCTTGTTTAGGTAGATCCATGGATCACCAGCCAAGCGCTAAAATTCTAAAATTATTGAATTTTAACTTTTTCCACTTTATTATCTTATAACCATGCTATATGATACTATATAAGATTTTAAACCTTAGGATATAACATGTTCTTCATATAATCCAAGGACCATTATACAAACCACTTCACCACTTTCACCTTATAATCATCACCTTCAAACACCATTTTCTTTACATTTCTCACATACAACCTTACTAGTTCATCACCATGACTAGTTCATCCAAAACAAATTTACCAAACTTCAAGAGAAAAACTTCAAGAATGAGTGTCAAGTATCCAACCTATGTCAATCTCACATCCTCAAGTGAGGAGCATCCTAATGAGAAAACTCCTTCGCTACCTCCTAGAAAAAATCCCTTTCACCACTTCAAGCTCCATCCAAATCCGTCTCTAGCAAGAATACATACTACACCTCATCATCATCTCCAAGTAAGTCTCCGACACCAACTCCGATTTTTTCATCAACTAAACTTGAACCTCATGAAAACTTTCAACACTACCTCAACCATGGAGCAATTGGCCACAGAGCCCTTTAAATCTATTTCCACCACCACGTGTCACACGACCACCTCCTGGATTTCCAAATCCGCCACCCGGATTTGAACAACTACCATCAAATCAATCATTGTTTGCTAACATTAACAACAATACACCTCATCTCCACAACAATATACCTTTACTTGAAAACATTCACCATCCACCACAAAATCTTAGAAATCAAGATTTTTCCAAATCTCTAAACATTTTGGAGTTTGTTCATCCAAATGACATGCCTTACCTCCACAACATGTTTTGTCAATGTTGTAGCACCACAAGACATGAGATCCAAATGCTCCAAAACTGTGTCAACTACATGTTCTCATACATTCGACACCACCTCGGCTCTTCATCAAACTCACCATACTTTCCGTACTAAATCCAATCTTGTGGTACCTCAACCCTTCGGATTATATGGGAGACAAGATTGTATCCTAAGTTTTAGGATCTTTTTAGTTGTTTTTCATTTCTAGGTTGTTTGTAAATTTAGCAGCATTATCCATGTGGGCTTTTATGCCAAATTTTATGTTTTATCTCTTATAATGGATTTAACATTATTTCTATTTTTGTGTTGATGATGGTTGTTTATTGCTTAAATGTATATGTGTGCACATGTAATTGTTATATATATATATATATATATATATATATATATATATATATATATATATATATATATATATATATATATATATATATATATTTGCTTGTATACTAACTTTGTTTTGTAGCAAACATCCATTAGCTTCGATTCTTGGTGCTTCCAAGCAGAGGGGAGCATACACCAACGATGAGCATTGACAATGTTGTCTTTATTTTTTTACTTGGCATTCGTAACAAGTGACTTAGCATTCGTCAAGGACATGACTTGCAAGGACGCCTCTTTATCACTTTTTTGCTTCGATTAAAAAGGGAGGAGAGATGTAAAATCATCCACAAATACTTATTTATTAACTTTTAACTAAGCATTGAGTTAATATATCATGTGATCATCCAAAAAGAGAGAGATTGTATTACAAATATTCACGCAAAAAAAAACCAATATTTATTTTAAGATCTTCATGTTTTGATTAATAACAAAGATTAATGTCATAGTACGTAAAAGTTTATGTAAACAAGGTATTTAGTGGAAAGTTTACTTGACGACAACAAATCACTTAAAGTATGAATATAACATTATTAACATAGTTAATGATCAAAGAAAAATATTATCATTTGCATAAACCTTTTCTAATCCAATGATTTAAGTTAACACATGATTAATTATAAGCTAGTTATATTAATCATGTAAGCAAATAGGTTTAACCATAAGGGAAACAATTCTTTTAAATCTTTAAATCTAGAAGATTTTTCCTTTATATTGATAAGAAATATTTAGCTTCTAGAAGAAGAATCTAACAAAACAAGTTTGATTTAAGTACAAAATATTATTTTGTATAGATTTGGGGTTAATCACAAATTGACAGGTTGTCCCGGCTCCTCTTATGGATCCACCAAATACACGGGACGGATCCAGCTGATGGTGGATCCGTGGACAACACTTGTATTTCAAAGTGTTGCCTATAAATAGCAACCTTAAGTCTTAATTTTAGACAACTCTTGACAAATATTTTTTACACATATCTTTTATATTTTTATATTCTTTGATCCCATTATATTGTTTTCATAATCCATTACAAGTGGATCAAACTCATTCCTCTCTTTAGTGAAGAACACTATACGATATACATCAAGCTTCAAGTGTTTTAGTTTTAGTTCGTGTAATCAATTTTTGATAATTTTTTTCATCTTGTATATTTGTGTTGTGTTTTGTGTTCATCACATGTGTATGATTGTTGTATTTTGGCCCTCAAAATACACTACGTGAGTTAGATTGGTTCTATCTCATAGTAGAACTCGGTATTTAGCTATATGTACCAGAAAAAGTATAAGCGATGTGTACGATTTTCTCCGCATAAAGGGAGCTTGTTGACGTAGTGAAGAAAACTCTCATTTTGGGTACTTTGGGAGTGGAGTATGGCGAAAAAGAGCTTCATAGCCAAACCACTATAAATCATTGTATCATCGGTTTGATCTTTCTTATCTTTTCTTGTTCATATTTCGTAGATTACTTATTTACTTATTGCATCGCTATCATATACACTTGTGTATATCTCTTGAATTACATAAGCGACATTAGTTTTATTTTAAAACGGTAAAACCTATTCAAATCCTCCCCCCCTCCCCTTCTAGTTTCCACAAAAATACATCACTGTTGGGCAAAAATATTTGCTAACTAATTATTTGATTTACATATAACAAATTATTAACATAAAAGTATAACTAATCATAGGGAAAATGTTAGTTATTAGAATCTAACCACACAACAAAATTAGATTCACATAGAAAGTTTGATGTAATTGTTTACTTCTTGTTGGTTCCATTAACAACCCCTTAATAACTTCTACATTTAATTATGCAAAATCAATAAACAAAATACATCCCGTAGTGGAAGAGAAAGAAATTATTTTCTAATAATTATTTAATTTGTCAAAATACCTTTGCTGGTCAAAATTATCGATTATATGTTGGGCTAATCCACATCTGAACAAACCAAACGTAACTTAGTATGTCTTTAATTTTACATAATGTTTAGATTAAGTGCTTTCATTTGGCGCAACACTAACTCTCGGACAATTAGGTAGTCATAAGTATGACCGTTTATTCACTTAATTGTTTTAACAGCCTTCCGTTGGGCATGACAACTAGTTTTGACATTTAAATAGTCATAGGACATGTTTAACATAAAATTACAACCATGTCAAATAATGCCCTTTACTAATTAAATCATTATGAAAGAAAAACACTACAAAACTCATTGTTCAAAACTTATAAACAAGTTATTAGTCATGTAATGTTTCTTTTTAAAACATACTATAGAATACTCTCGATTAAATTGTCCACAAGTTATGACAAGATTGAGATTCTTTGTGTTGAACCAAACGTGATGGTCAAATATATTACATCCATAAGAAAACTTAGGTCAATCCATAAAGTTTAATATTGGCTTAAAGTGTAACAAAATAAGTGTCGCATCTCTTAATAAAATAAAACACTCTCGAGTTATTTGTTTAAATCTTATAAACAAGTTAGAGATACTTTAAGAGTTTACAAGTTCATGCATTATGATTAAATCTGATGTTCTACGAAAAAAAAATATTCCGGTATCGACATTAAAGTGAGACAATAATTAGTGTCACAACTCTTATAACTGTTTGTATAAGAAATGGTATAATAGTAGAACTTAATCATCATGCCATGTATTATATAAAATTATTTAAGATTCTATTTAACATTATTTAAATCTGAATAATCATGCCATGTATTATATAAAAGTTTACACGTTTATCTAATATTATTTCTCCATAGTTAAAAAGAAAAACATTAACTCCTTTTAGTCAAGATCTAGAGAAGGAATACAAGTGATGACATTTGATTTCTCATACAAAGAGTTAGTAAATGATTGCCATAATATCATAAATGACGGCCATAAAATCATATATTATTAACATTAACATCGTGACATATTATGATTGATAGACCATGCTCGGATGCCGCATGTTGATTAATGATCCCAAGAAACATATAATCATATTGATTAATATCCCAAGAAACATATAATCATAATATGAATGATCAAATAACATTAAGCATAACATTAAAACTTATTTGATACGAGATATGAGATCACGCGGGTAGGATGAAGATCTTCTACTTAATCCTCACTTTTTTAGGATGAAGATCTTCTACTTAATCCTCACTTTTTAGTAATGGATCGTAATGTTTGTATATATTTTTTATAAGGTGAATAATCATCTATCTATAAGAAAGGTCGGGATCAACTCCGTATAAGGTAAATATTATAATACCTAATATAATTCTTATTTAGTCAAATCTCCCACCAAGCTTTAGAAGTTACATAATGATAATCAATTAATCATTACCAAAAATTAATCAATCACATTATGTATAAATATATTATACGTAAATAGATTAAGGCCATAATGTGGAATGTGCTAACAAAAAAACCATGAGGACTGCGTTATCATCTATAGTTGACTTTATTTTGTTGTAGTGATTTTTCTAACTATTGCGTTTTGTGACTACATGTTGGTGAGTGACTAGTTTAAAATTGCGATTTTTATAATGGAAGAATTTGCTAAGCCCAAGAATGTTGTTACAAACTTTGAATATATAGGTGCGGTGCAACAAAATTAATAACCGGTAATTCGAACCAATCCACTTTTTTGATAATGTAAGGTAAATTTATGATATCACTCGTTGAGCAACGGGTTAAACACAAAGAGGTGGCAAAATGGGCGGGTAGGGCGGTTCAGGTAACGGGCCAAACGGGCGCGGGCAAAATGGGCGATTATTAAAATTCGGATCAAACGGGCGCGGGCCAAATGGACCCGGGTCAAACGGTCTCGGGTCAAACGGGCAAAGTGTCCAAATTTTTGGTTTATACGTTATTGAACGTTTTCGTACGTTTTCGCACGTTTTACTAAGCTTTCATACGTTTTTATAATTTTTTCAACGTTTTCGTACGTTTTATACGTTTCCGCACATTTTTCTACGTTTTTGCACGTTTTTATACTTTTTGAACTTTTTCGTACGTTTTATACGCTTTTGTACGTTTTTCTACGTTTTCACACGCTTTTCTACGTTTTGGCATGTCTTTCTACGTTTTCGTTCGCTTTCATTCGTTTTCGTAAGTTTTTGCACGTTTTCGCATGTTTTTCCACGTTTTACACGTTTTTCTACGTTTTCCACGTTTTTCTACGTTTTTGAACGTTTTCGTAAGTTTTATACGTTTCGTACGTTTCGTACGTTTTTTACGTTTTCACACGGTTTTCTATGTTTTGGCACGTTTTTCTACATTTTCGCTCGCTTTCGTTGGTTTTCATACGTTTTCGCACGTTTTTCTACGTTTTAGTTCGTTTTCGTTCGGTCCGCATGTTTTCATATGTTTCCGCATGTTCTTTTACTTTTTCTTACGTTTCATACGTTTTCGCACGTTTTTCAATGTTTGCGCACGTTTTCGCATGTTTCTACATTTTTGCAAGTCTTCACATGTTTTCATCCATTTTCGTACGTTTTTATACATTCAAGACATGCAAGGAAGGCCTCTACAACACTTTTTGCTTCGACAAAAACGGGGAGAAGATATGTAAACTCATCTACTAAATACTTATTTAGTAACTTTTAAATAAGCATTAGTTTATATTTTGTCATCATCAAAAAGAGGGAGATTGTTAATACAAATATTCGCACAAAAACGATATTTATATTTAATGATCTTCATGTTTTGATAATAACAATTATAATGTCATACTACGTAAAAGTTTACGTAAACAAGTTATTTAGTCAAAAGTTTACTTGACGACGACAAATCACTTAAGGTATGAATATGACATTATTAAACATAGTTTATGATCAAAGAAAAATATTATCATTTGTATAAACTTTTTCTAATCAAATGATTTAAGTTAACACATGATTAATTATAAGCTAATTATACTAATCATGTAAAACAAAATAGATTAACCATAAGTGGAAACAATCTTTCCAAATCTTCCCAAATTTAGAAAATCTTTCCTTATTGGTGATAAGAAATATTTTGTTCTAGAAGAATCTATTAAACTAATTTTAATAAGTACAAAACAATATTTTGTATAGATTTGGGGTTAATCATAAATCGATAAATGTTGTCCCAGCTCCTCGGACGGATCCACCGTAACAAGGAACGGATCCAGCTGATGGTGGATCTGTGGGTCGCACCATCCAACTGTTTGGGCCAGCATTTGAATTTTAAAGGTTTGCCTATAAATAGCAACCACAAGCTTTCATTTTACACAACTCTTGACCAATATTTTTCACATACAACTTTTATCTTTTATAATTATTTGATCATTATACTTGTTACATAATTCATTACAAGTGATCAACTCATTCCACTCTTTATTGAAGAACACTCAAGAAGATGTCAAGCTTCATGTGTTAATAGTATAGTTGTGTCATCACATTTATGATAATCATTCATCTTGTATATCTTGTGTTATGTGTTGTGTGTATCATATGTGTATGATACGTTATTATTTAGGCCTCAAAATACATAGTGTGTTAGATTGGTTCTATCTTGAAGTAAAACTCGGTATTTAGCTTAGTACCGGAAAAATTGTAAGCGACGTGTACGGTTTTCTCCGCCTAAAGAGACCTTGTTGACATAGTGAAGATAACTTTCAAGTTAGGTACTTGGGGAGTGGAGTAGGGCGAAGAAGAGCTTCATAGCCGAACCACTATAAATCATTGTGTCATCAGTTTGATCTTTTTTATCTTTGCTTGTTTATATTTCGTAGATTACTTATTTACTTATTGCATCGCTATCATATACACTTGTGTATATCTCTTGAATTCACGTAAGTCGATAATCTAAGTTTTAATTTAAAACGGTAAAAACTATTCAACCCCTCTTCTAGTTTCCACATTTTAGATAAATGTACACCTATTTCAAAACTCGCTGTTTTATACACAATGGATAAACTGATGGATTACGATATCAGTATGACTATATATATCATCATTTTATTTATACGTATTAATGTAACTCGCTATTTTAAGGTGTAGTCTTGGATTTACCTTGCTCTTGGTGAGTTTACTATAGAGAATAGAATCATGCGTGTGTTTAATTTGATTTAAACTTTAACAAATATTCTGGACCATTACCTTTGTTTCCTTCCAACACTTATAATTTAGTTCTAAACAATAATATGTTTTCAGGATCTTGTTGCCCGCTTGCCTTCCACCACTATGTAATTTTTTTTTCTATATACTAAAATATATAGATTCCTAAAAAAATGTTGAAATTTTTGGAAGTTTGAAAAGTTTTCAGAAGTCCCACATCGGTTAAAGTTGTAATAAAAATGGCTATATATTCACGAACATATGTGTAAGATTTGTTTGAGATCAAATGTTTTTGGTGCCCATTCTTGTGTTCCTTAAGTTCACATCTAAACTTTGGGAAAATAAGCTGGGCATTAAAATACATTTAATCTTTGTTTTTTAAATAAACAGTCGTTGATTGGAACTACTAGGAATTTCTGTTTTATGAAATTTGTTTTTTTGTAAGCAAAGTATAAATGTATGTTAACGAGTTGGTAAACCCGCACTCCGCTGCGAGACGGTTAGCAGAAGTCGATTGTATTTCAGATCAAATACATGTACAGCCTGAATCACTGAATGAATTACATTCAAATACTGGTTTTTTGTAAGCTTTATATGTAAAGTTCCAATCACTCTACCAAGAGGTCCATCAATGCCCTATTTTCAATAGTGTTGTTTGGTGGTCAGTTACCCTAAACGCGCGTCATATAGTCAAACATATCTGCATATTAAATTATAAAAATAAAAAAGAAGACCACAATATAATGTAGTAATTCAGAAATAGACCATTTCGGTTAAGGGACACAGGTAAGGGGAAGAGTTCTTTGTAGTTCAACATTAAAGTAACATATGTAATTTAATCATAAAAACTTCAAAGGCAACATTGTTTAAAGGTGTTAAAATGAATTGATTACTGTAAACATGCCATTTATAGTATGTGAAGGAGCTAAACTCATAACCTATCATGGCCCCTCTTTTGTGGGTAAAACCTGTGTAGATACGTAGTAAAAAGAATTTTTTTCACCTTAAGCCCCCGCCTTTACCTGTAACCGTAAGCTAACCCACCCGACCCACCCATTTTACAACCTCTAGTGTATAGGAATAGAAGTAACTCAATGCACAATGCAGGCATCAGCCTTTAGCTATGGGTTTGTTAATTCACTAATGGGTGATCAAGTATTGCAATTGTACTATACTACTATCCACTACAAACAACTGAACAACCTTTCTTGGAAAAAACATTTAACGAGTAAGTTTGGGTGATACATAAAATGTAACTAAAGGTAACCATCCTTTGTGCTTTAGGTCTGATGAATACCATCAAGGTTAATTGTGGGTTGGAACATTATCAAGAGACATGCATAAGGGTTACATATTTTGTGTACAAATAAAAGTTGAAAAAGTTATTAGAAGCATACTTGGCTAGTGGTTTGATCACATCCTTGTTGCTCTTGGCTGAGTTATGCAGCTTTTTATCGCTCAAATCATTTGAAGATGAAGACTGGTCATTTTGTTGAAGATTAAGCATAAGATCAACAGTTTCTGAGTACCCACGTTTACCATTGACCCTTATCGTCTCTGGCTCGCAGCCACCACCTGGCAAGCCAAGGCATAGCTTAGTTTCCTTGAGGTGCATCATGGTTAAAAAAATTGTTTTTACACAATCAAAGGCTTCTTATTTGAACTTTGTTGTTGAGTATACTTGTATAAGCTTTGTTATGAAATAAGAGAGAAAAAGAGATAATTACAATAAGAAAGAGGTTCATGTGCATATATAAGAAAGGGTTGTATCCTTTTACATAATGAACTGACGGATCATATGCAAACACTTGGGTAGTATTTGGTGTGTAGACATGCAGTGTCCCTATGGTTCCATATTGAAGTGGCATGTTTGTGTCTGTCAAAAAGCCAAATATAATAGTGTAAACATTAATCTGATAATAATTAACATACCTGCAAACGCAATTGTGTGTGTGTGGCTCCAAGATAATGTTTGACCAATCGTTTGGTTCTAACTTCCCATAGGTTCACAGAAGAATCCTTTCCACATGAAAGAGCATACCTAAACAAAGAAGAAAACAGTGGTGATCGTATTTTTGTAATACTAATTTGTCGTTACTTCTCTTACTATCTTGTATTAGAGAACATACATAAAATACAGAAGGTTTTGTGAGTCTTTCCTTGTGTCATGCGACCCTTTAGAAGATATAAAATCAGGATGAGATAAGAAAAATCAATAGATGTAAGTATGAGGCTCAGATAGGGTAACCAATCGAGAAAAAAAGGATACACCCGTCATGGCTGCAAACCTAATAGGTTGCCTCGCCAAGTTGCGGATAATCTCAACTTTAACCGAACCCCTGCAAACTCATCACAGCCTCCTTAACATTAACTGCATAGCATCACATGCGTAGTTCTCAAACATGAACGATAGTGAGTCTGTTATAGAAGAATGGATAATGGACCAAATGTACGAAAAGCCGACATTAGCAAAGCATCAGTTAACCAAACATCAGAAATGCATCATGCCAATGCCTGTAACAATCCGTTACAGATTGGAGGATAACGGACAAATAATCCGTTACACATCAAAGGATAACAGACCAATAGACCCGTATCTTAATGTACCAAACACCCGCCTTGGCTGCAACCACAATCCAGGTGTAGCTACCCCGCCAAGATACAGGCATAGGTAAACAATGATTATTGCTTATTATTTGGCAGAGGTTGCTGAGGCGAGACATTCTCGCACTTGACCATCCGTCCACCCTCCGTAGCAAGAGCAAATTTAAGGGTGTCATAAGGCTCAAACAGCACCACCAAAACTATAAATGAGCTCAAATTACATTCTAAATCAGTTCACGACAATATAAAAAGCCATAATATAACCTGTTTATCTATTTCCACGTGCAGGATACGTGTTGATTCCAAAATCTATACCACCACATAACATACCCAGATTAAATCTTTTCAATATACCTTTTCGTTATCAAAATCCTCCAGCTATGAATCCCCAACAAATCAGAACACCCGCAAAACAAACCACCCACCTAAGCTTACCAACGTCGCCAACCGACCACCAATGCCACACACCATGAATGGCGGCAACGAAGAGGTCGATGGCATCGAATAGAGTTGTGGGCTGTGGGTTGAGGCTGTATTGTGTGAAACCCTCAAATTCTCAAAAACAGAATAAACCCTAATTTAAAATTCATTAACAAATCAAGCAAACCCCTAAATTATAACAAAACCCTAATATGAAAATTAAATAGTTTCAATATACCTTCGTTAGAGTAATCATCAACACACTATAACAATGTAATCCTAATAACATAAACAACATTGGCGTCACAAAAATTCACATTAAAAAAAGAAAAAAGAAGATTAAGCATACAAAAAGTAAACCACCGTGGTTCGTCACCCACAGTGAGTGTATATGAATGATTAATCATAGCCAATTGTGGATTACAGGTGTCCCTCATGCAAATAAACCCAATTGTTAGTGGGAAATAGCTAGCTACGGGTCGACTTATAGGGATGGAGCCGGAACGGTTCACGCGCCGAAGAAGACAACACACAAACTTATTTGTAAGCTATTCAAAATATAAGCTTCTTTTGGCAAATAAATTCTATAAGATTATAAAAAAATAAACTTTCATAATCTCTTAAAATCAAATGCTACTTCATGTAGCTTATAATAATAATCTCTTTTCATAATCTCCATCTCCATCTATAGCTCCATCTCCAATTCCAGCAACAGTTATTTTTGCCAAACATACCCAAACAATATGACCAGATCGGGTGTGGGCTAAGGTATATTCCCACTTGGGCCGGTTCAAATCGGGTCTTGGGCTGGGTCGTGGGTCAGGCGGGTCACTTCCGGTTTTCCTCCCTTTTGTATAGTTTTAAAATTAAAATTGCCCGTATTTTATATTCTCTTTTCTATTGCCGACGGAGCAGAGAGAAAAAATGATGACATTGCATTATGTATTAACCGTCAGATCAACCTAAGCTTTAATCTAATTCGTTTAAATTGGTGTTTGACTTTAACTAATTTATTTAGAAGAAAAGGTGGTATATGAGGGTTTAATTAATTAAGATGATGATAACTAAAAAACTGACTAATCCTATTTTCTTGGCTCTACTAAACCCTCTTTCATCATCCTTCGAAATATATTATAGAATAATTTACAAAACTATCGGACACAATTTTCGTTATGTATACGCCTAATTATGAATGTTGTCTTTAGTACATATTTTTGCTTTCAAACTTCAAGTTCATTGTGATATGGTTTTTATTTAGTTTGTATTTCTTTTTTTCATAAGAAATTATGAAAAAATTGATTTATTTGGGTACGTATTCAAAAAAAAATTATAAATTTTAGAAAGTAATAGAAATAATAAATTTGCGTATAACTATGAGTTTTTCAACACTTGATATAACATATTTACAAGTTTCTTTCAAGAGAAACTCGAATGGCTGGGAAGGGTTGTGCATTGCATCACTAGGTCCATGATGTCGTCTTCAATGTCAGCAATCAACTTGTGATTCTGACAGCATATGTATTGACCCGGTTTCTGCCTTAAGTGTATGGAGGGCTTCTTTCTTTACACCCTTTATCTGTACAATTCTTTTTCATTCCTCAACCCCTTCAGTGCTTACCGAGACTTCATGACTAGCACCTTGTTGGGTATATTCCAGTACTAGCTCCATCTCAGTCGGCACTATTCCCTTGTTCTCACATTTACTCCTTTTAATCATACCTAAGGACTTCTGTACTAACTAGTGGATTGTCCCTGGGTAGATCCCTCCGGTTCTGGCAGGATCATAGGAACGAGTACCTAACCTTACCATCCTTATAACTTCGATAAAAGTAAATACATGGTCAGTCTTTTGGTACAGTTCACCTTGCCATAAAATCACTGTTGAAAAACTCAATCAGGTACTTATGATATAACTATCAAAGTGTTTAGTACCCGATTGTTTTTGCATTTCAGAAAAGCTCCCCCTCAACATGTGCATCGGTATTCGAAACTGTTTAGCACATGATGGTGGAGTATACACTTGAGTAATATGATCACATTACATATTTTAATCACATTTTCTCCCCTTATCAAAAATTTCAAACCCTTTGACATTTTGGATATCACTTGATTTAAATATGTTATAAAATTGGGAGAAAAGTGTGCCTATTATTCACAAGCCGTGTTTGGAACATATTAATGCTCCCCCTCAATCGTTGAGGGTATGTGTTAGTGTCAGATATGATAATTTTGAAAGATTTTTTCGTTAAACTCAAAAACCTGGTTTTTTAAGTTTAATGAAAAACTCATGAAAAATTCATAGACTGACACATAACATCTAATGTACGAGATGTATGTTTCATTACCGATGATATTGACCTTAATGCTGGAATGATACAATCATTCACTTCTCTTGATTAGATAGTAGCCAATATCTCTAAGCCTTCCACTAATGAAGCTATCGAGATTTCTGAAGTTTCTTTAGATCTTTATCTTTCTACAAATTATCTCGATGAACTGTAGGTTTATAGTGGAGGACGTGGTGGTTGAAGTGTTGATGTTGTATCAGTTGTCTTTGTAACGCTAGAAGGAACATCAGCTGATGCAGTGAGAGCTCTGAAGATTTGGTTCCTTAGCTTCTTTTGTCTCTCCAAGACCCGGTTACACTTTCCAATCGGCACCCAGACATTAAAATTGAACAACACTCTCCCCTCAATCGATGACCCATTTTCTATTGAAAGAGCTGTAGTCATTGATTGAGTGTCAAATTGTCCGGATTGATTTTCAAACAACACTTTTACCACCGTGGTTAACACAAATAATTTTGAAGAATCAATTAAGAAAAATTATTTGGTTATCAAACAGGAAGACTTCTCTTCCGAATTAAGAAAAATGCACTGAAACGTACATTAATCCCAAATTGCATGGATATAAAGTAATCCATGCCCGAGTAAAATAAATTACCCGTTGTTAGGAACAGTTGTCTTTCAGACGACAATCTTTCCTTCAAATGAGAACCGGGTTGCAATTTGAAGTAATTGCAAGCCATTTTGTAATTCCAAATGACTTAAAATATTTACCAAGTCTATTTTTATGTACTTGTGTACAAAGGATACATGAGGACACTTCATTTACTCATCCTCTCCTTCTTGAAGGCGTTTGAGGGTTTCAGGGGTTAAACTCTTCATCCCAAGTCGTGGGAGTAGAAATTCGAAACGCTCTCTTGGTAAAGCTTTTGTGAGGATATCTGCCAGTTGATAGTTTGTTTCCACGAAGTAGAGTTCAACCACTCCATTTTCCACTTGCTCTCGAATGAAATGGTGTCGTATGTCGATGTGCTTAGATCGTGAGTGCTGGACATTGTTGCAGCTTAAAGCAATGGCACTTTTGTTATCACAGTACAGAGGAATCTTATTGAACAGAAAGCCGTAGTCTTTTAGCTGAGATCTCATCCAAAGGATTTGAGCACAGCATCCAGACATTGCAATGTATTCCGCCTCTGTTGTTGAGATGGCCGTGCTTCTTTGCTTCTTTGATGACCAGCTAACCAATCTATCTCCAAGAAACTGAGCACTTCCCGACGTACTTCTTCTCGAATCCTGACATCCCGCATGATCCGCATCTGCATAAGCTGTTAGTGACATAGCATTGTCCTTCGGATACCAAAGACCCATGTTAATGGTTCCTTTTAGGTACCGAAAGATACGTTTGATTGCTTCAAGGTGCTTTTTGGTAGGCTTAGCCTGATATCTAGCACACATGCACACAGCGAATACAAGGTCTGGTCTACTGGCTGTAAGGTACATTAGGGAGCCAACCATTCCTCTAAATCGAGTTTGGTCAACTGGAATCCCCATGAGATCCTCGTCCAGTTTCAATCGATCCACCATTGGTGTATCGACAGGGTCAGAGAGATCCATTCCATATTTCTTTAAGGTTTCGAGAGCATATTTTGCTTGGTTAATAAAGATGCCTCTTAGGTTTCGAGAGATATTTTGCTTGTTAATAAAGATGCCTCGGGACTTTGAGTAACTTTTAGTCCTAAGAAAAACGACATTTGGTCCATCATTGACAACCTGAAATTTGGAGCTTATTTTTTGGAAAAATTGTGACACGCTATTATGATCCGTTGAGGCAAAAATGATGTCAACTACGTTATTTGAAAAGAAGACTATGTTTGCCTGATTGGGTGTGAATAAACGTTGGATCCACGGCACCCTTGGAGAATTGTTGGACCAAAAGGAACTTTGATAGGGTGTCATACCACGCCATTGGTGCCTGCTTTAGCTCGTAAAGAGATTTCTTCAGACGATAAACGTGTGTAGGATTATCCGGGTCCTCAAATCCTTCAGGTTGACTGACAAAGACTTCTTCTTGAAGATCACCATTCAGAAAAGCAGTTTTGACATCCATCTGGTAGATGATCATATTCTTTGTTGCTGCATTGGCAATCCGTGCAACGGGTGCAAACGATTCTTCAAAATCAATACCCTCCTTTTGACGATATCCCTTTGCTACTAACCGAGCTTTGTTTTTCAGAATATCACCATACTCATCAAGTTTGACTTTATAAATCCACTTGAGACCAATAACCATTACATAGTCTGGGCATTGTACTAGTTCCCATACTTTAAGTCGATCAAATTCATGAATTTTGTCTTGCATAGCTTCAAACCAGCTATCTTCATTCACGGCCATTTTGAAGTTCTTTGGTTCGACTTTTGACAGTACGGTATGGTAACAACACCACAAAGCATCGAGAAAGCTAACTATTTTGTGGATACCGGACGAGAAGGATTACCAACGATATTATCAAGAGGGTTATCCTTGGTCCATTTTTGAGATATCGGTGGTTGATTACTTGGTTGGGTTCAGCTAAACTAACATCCCCTGATGTTGACTGTGCAGAACTAGGTTCTCCTGCAACAGGGTTAACTGAGGGATGAAGGTCAGCTTGCAGTAATTGAGGTGTCTTTGATAGTTGGTCCAGCTGCAAACCCCTTAAGGAAAGACTGGAGGATACACTTGTAAGGATGACAGTGAATGACTTGTAGAAGGTGCATCTTGAGCAATCGTTGTAGAAACAGATGTATTTGTAAAAACAATTAGAGCGTTAACAACAGTAGCCGTAGGGAATGGTTCACTATCTGTAGATTGATCAACAGTATTCATCGACATTCGATTGGAATAAAATCTCCAGATCTTTATCTGTTGGTCGAATGTATGTAGTTGCAGGGACAGGCGATGGGGCGAGCCCTGAATTGAGTTGTCCAGGGGTCATCATGATAGGCTCGGGTCCTGAACTGATGCGTACAGGAGCCATTGTCTGATGCATCTCATCGAATGTTCGTGAAACTGTTTCATTAATCGACGAGTCTCTTGTTATAGATTCTATAGCCTTCCTGTTAGGAGTCTACCAACAAAAAATCCCAATGTCAGCTTTGGCTTGAAATTTTCCTAGATCTTCGCTATCATTTGTAGGATAACACAAAGCACCAAATACTCAGAGAAATGTAAGATCAGGCTTCTTATCATGTACAAGCTCATAAGGGGTTTTGTTGTGACGAGTATGAATTAGGGATCGGTTCTGGGTGTAACAAGCAGTAGCTACAGCTTCTGCCCATAGAAACATCGGTGCTTTTGAGTAATCGCATTGTACGGTGGGCTTCCACAAGTGTACGGATTTTGTTCTTTCGACAACGCGTTTTGTTGAGGAGTTCTCAAAACAGACTTTTGTGAAAATGCCCACACCTTCTAGTATTTTGACATACTTGTTGACGAATTCCTTTCCATTATCTGTTCGGATGTATCTGACTGTGTTGTTGAGACCAACTGTTATATGCTTAAGAAAGTTGAATGACAAACTTGAAGTTTTCATCCTTGATCTCAAAAACTTTACCCATGTGATCTTGAATAGTCATCCACGATGACTTAAATGTATTTCTTCCCATTAATACTCGGGACTCTATTGGACCACACAGTCCATGTGTAAGGGTAGAAGAAACTTCCTATTTGTGTTTTCAGATTTTGGTTTGTGGAGAATTCTTGCTTTTATCCAAGTGACCGGCTGCAGCAAAGATGTCTTTTTCAAAACGTCAATCTGGTAGACCTCTAACCAGACTTTTCGAGCAAGATATTGATCGTGCCGAAGTTTTAATTGGTATTAATCGACGATGCCACAAACCATGATTTAGCATTGGAAGCTTTAGACAACTAGCGTATTGGCGATGAATTCATCATATCATCAAAAGATATCGTGTACAAATTGATGCGACACTCCTTTAAGTAAGTCTTGCACCATTAATATCACGAAACAAAGCAGAATGCTTTATGAGGCAACTTCAAAGATCAGAATCTAAATTGCCCTACAGAGAATAGTTTGTGTCAAGTCCCTCATATAGTATACTCTGGAGAGCACACTGTCCCAATAACTTAATCATCCATAACCCATGATAGCTTCCGAAGTTATCATTCCCGAATCTGACTAACCGATGACTTTTCCACAAAGTTTCTTGAGCTTTGAAGATTCCCGATCATATGTTTTTGAACAGCCTGAGTCCAGATACCTAAGGATGACCTGTACGGACCTGCATAAAAAACAGTCTGAGTGTGGAGAAGTTGGAAATTTAGTTCCATAATTTGTTGGGGTCTTGGTGGTTAGAGATATGAAAGGACATTGCATAGAAGGCTTAGTTTATTTTTAGTTGTCCATTTTTTTTTTTTTTAATTTAATTTATTTTTATTTTTTTATTTTTTTTTTTTTTTTTTTTTTTTTTATTATTTTCTTTTTTATTTTTTTTTATTAAACAGGGCACAGTTCGCCTAAGGCAAATTTCTTTCCTGTGGGTCTCCATTGATAACCACAATTAAGTTTTCCTAAGGCGACTTTCTTTCCTGTGGATCTCCATTGATAACCAACATTAGCAAAGAGTTTGCCCGTTGCTTTCCAAACCTACTTGTCTTGTTCATATCTGTTATCAGAAAGTTTGCCTTTTGGTTTCCGGCTTCCCTTTATTCAAGACAATTTTAACAGTGGGGGTAGCATTCACGAATTCAATATATTAACAACACATATTTCATGACTTGTAGAGTTTAAACATTTGTTACAAGTTTTGCACACAGATTCATAATTTGAATTAATTACAACACGCTTAGAGCTAATGCTAGAATCAACCCGATTCACTTTTGTCCATACTGACTTATTTGTCCTAGGGTGGTCTTCTACTTTCTTCTTATTCTCAGTCTTAGCAGGCAGGATCCTATTTTTCTTTGTATTGCTTCTAGGCTTTGATCCGCTTGCTTCAGTGGAAGTGTTTACTCCTGTAGAAGGAATCACAGGGATATTAGTCTGTTGAACTTTCTGGTGCACTTCGTGTTTCTGTGTGTTACTAGATGAAGTTCCTGGTTTATCATTAAAAGTTACTTGCTTTTTCCTAGTTACAGGGGTAGAGGGAGCCTTGTTATCTCTTTCATTGAAACTTTTTGGGCAAGTGCCAATCACATATTCTAGCAATTCCTGAGATAGCTTAGTGTATTGACAAGCATAGTTAAGTGCATTATCCAGTGGTTTAACTACTCTAGCTTCCTCTATAATCTCCCTAACTGTTTCTACACTCTCCTTAAGATGGCTGATATAGTTTAAATGAGCACTCCTATTGTTCTTAAGGGGATGAGGGATGGGTTTAACATCAATGGCATACATGCCAGGCGCAAGAACTTTTGGTTTGACAGAGTCACTAGTGACACAAGACACTTTGCTTCTCAACTGAGCCTTTAGACTCTCAATTTCATTTAACATGGTAGATGTCTTTTCCACTTGTGTGAGCACCGCTAAATCTTAATTGAGTCATACAATTCCTTGTAATGTTGTTTGACCTTTTCTAGTTCTATTCTGACGCAATCATTTTGTTCAATAAGAGCAGTGACATCTTTATCATTATAAGGCTCACAACTTCTATCATTCACATTAGCGGCTATAACTTTCAAGTTTCTAATCACGTTGTCTTTTTCTTGAATATGATGTTCGAGATTCTTGATCTCAAAGAATGAGTTAAAATTAGGAGTTTCCTGCACTGTGTGTGATTTGTTATTATCAAAACTTTCTTGAAGATGTTGATACTTTAATTGCAAATTTAGGCATTCCCTTTCAAGTTTTGAAATAAGTTTTGACTCATCATGAACTTTAGACATGTAAGCTTCAAGATCTAGACAACGTGATTTTTCCACATCATACAGCAGTTGAGTAGACAAACAATTAACAATCAGATTCTCATTTTCAATGAGAAGGTTTTTCTTTTCAATTTCAACACATTGCTTGTCTACAGAATTCTGGTCCACTTCGTTATTCATTTGATCAAAAACCTCGAACATCAGATTCAAGAAAAGGATAACGTGATTGGACACTTGAAAGATCTAGTCACTAATGTGAATGACA
>BQNB010059823.1:0-37167 GCA_026074375.1 Tanacetum coccineum | reverse complement strand
ATCTCCTACAGCCGGGGCATAAGGAACATTTTGCATACGCTTTACCTTTTCATGTGTAGAAGCACCTTGTGTTTTATTTAAGTAGAGTCTTTCTTGCATAGGGATATTGCTATGCTTGGAATTATCCATTCTAAATATTTTCAAGATTTTATCCATGTAAGCACTTTGCCTTAGTCCAATTAACCGCTTAGATCTATCTCGATAGATCTTGATTCCAAGAATAAATGCCGCTTCCCACAAATCTTTCATGGCAAAAAACTTTCAAAGATAGGATTTTACATCTTATAACATTGGAATGTGATTTCTCATGATTATTATGTCATCAACATATAAGATGAGGAATGTGACATTACTCCCACTAGCCTTTTGATATACACATGGCTCATCAAGATTTTGAGTAAAACCAAATTTTTGATTTCCTCATCAAACCTTTTATTCCAACTTCTTGATGCTTGGTTAAGTCCATAAATGGATCTTTGAAGCTTGCATACTTTCCTAGGATGTTTAGTATAAATACAACCATCAAGATGTAACCTAAAGATGATCTTACATTAATAAAGCATTTTAAGAAGGCAGTCTTGACATCCATTTTCCAAATCTCATAGTCCTAGTACGCAGCTATGGCTATAAGAATCTTAGTAGCTCAAATGTCTACAACAGGGGAGAAGGTTTCTTCATAATCAATCTTATAGGTTTAAGTATAACCCTTCGCTACAAGACAAGCTTTATAGGTGTGTACATTGCCATCCATGTTGGTCTTTTTCTTGAAAATCCATTTACTCCTAACGGTCTTAGCATTAGGCGGAAGATCAACCAAGTGACATACTTGATTATCTTTCATGGATTGCATCTCCGTATTCATTGCATCAAGCCACTTACTAAAATCATGATCTAGCAATGCAACTTTATACTTAGTAGGTTCATTAAGATCCCCTAAACTATGCTCCTCAACTTCTATATCTAGACATAAGCATTTAGGAGCTCGATGTGTCCTTACAGACCTACGAACCAGGAGCTGCATCTTCTTGAGGTTCGATACTTTCTGCCTCAACAAGATGTTTGCTAGTGTTTTCAGAAGGTGATGTATCTTCATCTTGAATTTCTTCAAGTTCTACCGCCCTCCCACTGGCTTCTTGATATATGATATTCTTTTTAAAGAACTCAGAATACATTGCAATAACAATCTTATTTTCAGGTAGGAAGTAGAAGTAGTAACCCATTGTTTCCTTTGGGTATCCTACAAAGATACACTTAACAGATCTTTATTAGAGTTTGTTAGGCGTGTCACACTTCACAAGTGCCTCACATCCCCAAACCTTTAAGTAAGACAAACTAGGAACTTTTCCATACCGTAATTCATATTGTGTCTTGATGCATATTTTCTTCTGAATATAATTTTACCAAGTTTTTCATTTATAAAACTCATTCTACCTTTAAAAACGCACTAACGAGCAGACAACCCGATCGTGAGTAGTGTAGAGTTGGTAAATCCGAGGTCGTCCCAAGAGTAGTTTATTAATGAATTAAGACATAGGAAAAAGAATAGAAAACATTAAGTTGTCACTTTAAAATAAAAGGAATTTTAACTAGGATATAAGGTATACTATTACCAGGTTGCTCATAATAATCTCATGCTTCTTTCTTTGTGAAATTTATTAGTACCATAACATGAGGTGACACTAAACTAAGACGGGCATCCTTGTTTAGCCTATGATTCCTAGGTGGAATGAACCCCGAGGGAAATTGACCTATTCCTAGTTCACAGTGATTGATTCCTCTCGTGGTTAAATGATAACCCCATCGCGACTCGAATGCTTACTTCTTGACAAAAGTAAGGGTCGAAAGTAAATTATAATTAAACCGTTGCTAAAGCTGCAAAATACTTAATTTTAGTTCTAGGATCAAGAGACTGATGTTATGGGTATACATCGAGCCTCCTGTGTATATGTATACTAAGACTGGAGAATTGAGAACACCTAAGTGAAGTGGGTAACTTTGCACTTAGAGTTCTCGCAATCCAGATCTAAGACTAATATTGAGATTCTGCAACACCAAGCTTAATACATATTATAATAACAATAACAAAAGAATTAAAGAGATTGAAATGAAACAAAATGATAATAATATTAAGGTGAATTAAACTCGTGCTTAGGTTTAGGAAAATGTAGGAAACGTTAAGAAACGCTACAAATCCTAAAGCTAAATTTGTCACACGCTACATGGCTCCTTCAACCTTCCTTCTATCACTAGTATTGCTGCAGACCTTGTTCCCAAATCCAAGTATGGGATGTGGGAGGTTGGTTCCTTTATTATGCAGAATTGTCTTCTTTTTATAGGCTTTAACTTGGTTACGGCGTAACGGATTATCAATTTACGCCGTAAACGTGGTACACGTCTTTCCATAAATTTCCATATGTTACGGCATAACTTACAATCTCGTTACGCCGTAATTGCATATTTACTTTCCATATCTTTAAGCATTAATGATGTTATGGCGTAACCCAGTATCTTGTTATGCCGTAATGCTGATTTGATCATGATTTCCTTCCTTTATTATAATTATGTCGTAACCTCTTGGATAATTGTGTCGTAATGTTATTTTAATCAAGATCTCCTTCTGTAATTATGCTTACGGCGTAACCATAACATGGATTACACCGTAATCTTTGCCTGGATGACGTGTCTTGCGTGAGATGTATTACGGCGTAACCTAAAATAGGAGTTACGCCGTAATGTCTTGCAATACTTTTACACTTTACGCACTTTTTCTTCGTTTTATGTCAATTACCTGCATTTTTCCTGAAAATAACAAAATAACCGAAAATATATTGTTTTCCAGTGTTAGTGAGATATTTGCAAGTAATTTAGGGGATAAAATGATACTAAAAAGTATTAAATATTTGATGTTATCAAATATCCCCCCACTTGACTTCTGCTTGCCCTCAAGTAGAACCTGATAAAATTTTCATGCTAGAGAATATCTAAGCCGAACACCTCATGAAAAAAGGAATAGAACATCACTCATCTCTCAACTATACTAAGTGTTTAATTTTCAGAGTGATCGCTCAACTGCACAGTCATAGCATGTATTCTATCATAAGCTTGATCGGTACACAAATCTACATCAGTTAGAATTAGGGTTTAAATAATCTTCAAAGGCAACAAGGGTAATATGGTTTTAAAGGGTGATAAAGGGGTTGGGATAGATATGGGATACACATTTAATGGTTGTTAATATAAAAAGGCAAAACGAATAATCAAGTAAAAGTCTAAGGTATCCTTTACCATCTACTGTCCACCCATAATCCAAGTCCTTTGGTGCGAAAATCTGATCATATCGTCATGATGGGTTAACTAATAATGAGATGTTGTGGAGCGTGCTATCCCATTCTTCACTCATCGGATGGCTTATAGTTACACCATCCTCCAAAATACTAGGTGGCTTATAGTTGCACCACCTTTATATTTGTTGGTTTTATAACATGTAACCAACATCAAGAGTTATACACTAAAGTGGCTTATAGTTGCACTACTTTATATATATTACATTTCTCCTGTACACAATAATACACCCCCCCTCACTTGAGATAAACAATATCGAAAGTGATAGAACCGGGGGGTCTTCATATGATCAATAATATGTAATCAATCAAGAACCAATCTTCAAACTTTATTTTCCTAAACCATGGACTAAGGTAGCCAGTAATTTCAACACATAGATATTTACAGACTACAAGGTAGGCAAAGGTGAAATAGTGAAACGAAACATATAGAGTAGGGTGAAAACATATATTAGCTCAACATGGGTGATCTAGGGGTATCTTGCACTAATAATGAGTGCAAGAAAAGAGTTTATCACGGGAGGTCGACAAGTTAGTTTAACAAGTCGGTAAACACACACATATATAGGCTATTTGGTTGAATTACTAAATGTTGCCTTCTTGAACTATCTATTCCTGCTAATCAATTAGGTCTCGAAATGATGTACAGGCCAAGTTCTAAAGTCTACAATACTACCGGCACACTCAATATTTTGGTGGATTTTTGAATAATATGATTGAAACGGAATATTATGAGGCTTAAATCTCACCAAGTAATAATAAAGGGCAATGTCCATTCGAAATAGATTAATTCTAGTTTGTGAAAAGTAAAAATTTGGCATAATTTTAAAGAAACTAGAAAAATTAAGGGCAAGAGTTAGTCAAGACATTTCTTATTTCTATTCTCCCCCCAACTAGAATAATACAAAGTCCCATTTCTAAAAAAATAGAAAAATAGAAATAAGAAAGAAAGACTCTCCTCGTAGTTTGAAAAAAAAGTTCACTCAGATGAAAAAGGCCCTCGAAAGATAATTAGGCTGGCCCAAATATATAACCAACCTGCATGGAAAGTGATGACATCAAATAATGTCTATTTTATAGCATCGTTTATCCTACGATATTAACCCATTTTGTATAGTTATTGCAAAGAATTGTTACTTAATCGTTTATATTTGTGAATTGCAGTAATTATGGAGTAATTGGTGAAACATAGCAAAAGGCGCGCATTCTAGAGCTTAAATGAAGATATTTTGAAGATTACTATTCTGAAGACCAATACGCCGTATCTATAAAGAAGATACGGTGTATCCATACCTGCACTCACCAAAGACCACATGAGAGTAAATATCGGTCCCTACTCTAAGAAATCCCTAATACGCCGTATCCAACCCATTGGATACGCCGTATTGAACCGACTTCCAGTCATTATAAATAGAAAACTCAAAAATGAGTATTAAGTGTGCTAAATCATATTCTCGATACCTAAACCATAAAAGTTAATTTTCAGAGCAGAAAAAGAGTAGAAGAGGTCGAGCAACGTATTCAATTCTATAGGAGACATCATGTAATTTCATATACTTTAGTAATCGTTTAGTTTTTGGTATCATTCGTTAACTCGGTTAGTTTACCTTGGATAAATTATTACTCTTGTATGTATTATGACGATTGAAGACTAATACCTTTGGGTATTAGCCATTATTATGAAGATCTGAATGTTTGGTATTTGTTTATATCAATTTCTTGATTTATCGTTGTATGCTTGTTTATGTTTATCAATTTATACTTGTTTACGCGCTTTTGTATGCGACCTATCATTCAACTGGATCTAGCTAAGTGGACCAAGCAGATCTAGAGTCTGAGATAGCTCTCCATATAGTAATTTATACACCTAGAATAATAGTTACATAAATATTGTCCTTCTAAGTCTGTGTCTAGGATACGCTTTAGGCTTAACTAGTTAATTGGATATTGCCAATGGTTTATTGATCGTGTTGACTAGCAGGTGACCTAGATAATTCAACAAATAACGTTCTGATTCCATTGGATAGTTGGACAAGTGGACTACTAGTGTATAGATTGCCATTAAGCGGTAAGTGGGTAAAGTCTCTATGAGCTAGGGTTTAACAAGATCACCATTGCTTTAATCCCTAAGATAGATTATAATCAGCAAATAAGGATGCTTTATGCGGATGCTTTAATTGTGACAGAATTAACGTGTCTAGGTCTTAGGATGATGTAACGCCTAAGTCTTAAGAATGATATGCCACCTCGAGAGAAGAAATCATTGCACTAAATAAACAAACCAACGTTCTAATCGGATTAATAATGGTTAATACAGTTTTCTTATATAAGGTTCGACCGCTCTTTTATCTTTTGTTAATTAGCTTGCGTGGGTAACAGTTTCTTGAATTGATTGTAGTCACCAACCAAACCGTGCCAGTCTCTCAGGCTGAAAACCCCCCTTTTCCATTAGAATTAGGATTTAGACTGACATAGGTTTAACATAGGATTAGAATAGAATTAACATAGATTAGATAACCAAGATATTAATTAAATTGATAGATTTAACCTCGCTCTCAGTGATCGACACCCTACTTACCACGAAACTACTACCGATCGGGTACACTGCCCGTTAAAGTGTTGTTTTTGGTTGAGTCGGCAAAATATAAATTTAAAACTTGAATCATATAAAAAACAACCCTACACTACAACACATCAAGTTTTTGGCGCCGTTGTCGGGGAGTAAAAATTAATCTTGATTTTTATTTTGATATTTTGGTTTTTAACATTAGATTAGATCTAAACCCTTAGGAAAGTAGTGTAATTTAGTATAGTGTTTATTCCTGTAGGATTTTGTATATTTGTCTTTAATTGTTTGCTAGTATATTTTGCTGCGTATTTGATTGTTTGTTTTCGTATTCTGTTATCATCGATACGGCGTATCTGTCCCTTTTAGATACGGCGTATCCAGTCTGATCTGTCATACGACGTATTTGACTCGTTGAATACGGCGTATTTATTGTTTTCATTACAAACCTATTTTTCTAGAATAGCTTTACTGTGCACCATGTCTTACTTTTCAGGAACTGAATCTAGACTTCGGCCATATCATTTTAACTACCCTGAAAGAAGCCTGACAATGGAAGAGATGTTGAACAAGTTCATTGACGAAGGAAAACAAGAACACGAGGAGATGAGGGCATTTATCTATGACTTCCAAACTAACAACGAGCTCTTGTTTAAAGAAAGGAATAATTCACTAATTGAGCTCAGATTTGGGGTACAAGAGTTATTAAATGTAATTAATAATGTTCCAATGATAGATTGCGAAGTTAAGGGAGTAACTACTAGAGGTGGAAAAACTACGACTCAAGATGTTCATAATAACGACACCAATGGGCTACCAAAAGAACCTGTAGTTGTTGAACCTAAAAAGCCAGCCGAACCAAACAAAGTCCTCACTAATGATCAACCTCAGATAACAAACAAATCGGTTGTTCAACCATTGAATGAAGTGCAACCACCACCAATTCATTTCCCTAAAATATTGAGAAAAGAAAAATGATGAGGCTCAAAACAAAGAATGTATTTGGAAATTGAAGCAACTCCAACATTATTTACCTTTCATCGAAGCATTAGCTCAAATGCCGAAATATGCCATATTTCTGAAGGGTTTGCTAACTAAAAAAATCAGGTTGGAAAAAGCTTGCAAAATCATTATGAACGAAAGATGCTATGCCGTACTTTTAAACAAGCTTCCTGTAGGATCGTTTAAATCATAACACGGGTGATGATTCGAGTGGTTTAGCTAGTTTCTAGAGAGGAGATACACTAGAGAGATATTTAAGAGAGAGGAAAGTGTGTTTTTCTATGAAAAGAGTAAATGACTAGCTTGCCTCTTCCAAAGTTGGAAGAGGCTATATATAGTTCTTACAATATACCGGGTATTAGTACCCGACTTAATACCGAAAAACATACTATTAACTATTAAACTACGAACTATTATAAACAATAAATATACGGGGTGACCGAGTCTTTTACTCATATCTAACAATCTCCCCCTAAGGGAGGTCACCCTTGAAAACACTAGACTTAAGCTCTTACAGCTTGCAGTCTTTTGATTCTTCATGTTACATCTCGTACTTTGTTGTGTGATCTTTAGATAACAATTGAGCTTGTTCACTTTGACTTGTTTTGATTTTGATCATGAGCTTTCTTGAGATCATCAGCCAAACTTAATCTCTCATCATATAGTAACTTATCGCCATCTTGTGCACTTGTGAAGAAGAATATGACATCAGAGTTTGCGGAAGCTTTGTTTGACACTTTATGAGATCTTTCATAACTTCATAACAAGTGTAGGTCGTGTCTGAGCATTCGGTTATTAACTTGACATTACTGGAACTGGGAATCTCCATCTCCATCTCCATCTTTAAATGATCATGTAATGAAACAGTTAGCAATAAAGAGAAAATTGATTTGAAAAATCAGTCTAAGTGTTAAATATGAAAATATTTTGTAACACTTTGATAGTTTTGATTGGTTGTCAAATGTTCAATAACGTTCAATTCTTATGCTTGGAACTAAGTTGCTTCAGTAGAATCTCTCACCATCGTTTCTTTCCAGTTGACACAAGTTTGATTCTTGTAGAATCGCACAAGTCACCTACCTAGAGCTTGTTTGATGTTGGCTCTAGCAGGATTTCCATCTTCATAGTGAATACCTTCGTATCACTCCGGCATGTTCTGGCAATATACTAAGGATAATGCGTGGATCTTAGGATAACCTTGTTTCCACAGTATGTGTGAAAGACAAGATAATAAATGAGAAAAATGTGTCCTAACGAGATTAATTGATGATCTCTTGGCTCTAGACTCGAAAGTGCGCTTTTGATATAGTAATCGTTGGAGGATGGAGCTTACGCACCTTTTCAATACCGACTTAATCAGAGGGTGTGAGACAGTAGATTGCATGTTTTAGTCTCCGGTGTCAAATGTGACAAGTTTCTTTCAAGAGATAATCGAATGGGTGGGAAGGGTTGTGCATTGCATCACTGGGTCCATGATGTGTTCTTCTTCAATGTCAGCAATCAACTTGTGATTCTGACAGCATATGTATTGACCTGGTTTCTGCCTAAGTGTATGGAGGGCTTCTTTCTTTACACCATTTATCCGTACAAATCTTTTTCATTCTTCAACACCTTCAATGCTTACGAGACTTCATGACTAGCACCTTGTTGGGTATATTCCAGTATAGCTCCATCTCAGTCGGCCACTATTCCTTGTTTCACATTTACTCCTTTCAAGCCATACCTAAGGAATTTATACTAACTAGTGGATTGGTCTTGGGTAGATACCTCCGGTTCTGGCAGGGATCATAGGGAACGAGTACCTAAACCTTACCACTCTTATAACTTCGATATAAAAGTAAAATTCTTGGTCAGTTCTTTTGGTACAGTTCACCTTTGCATAAATAAAATCATGTTGAAAAAACTCAATCAAGTACTTATGTTATAACTATCAAAGTGTTTAGTACCGATGTTTTTGCCATTTCATAAAAGCTCCCCCTCACATGTGCATCGTATTCGAAAAATGTTTAGCACACAGGGGGGTGGAGTATCATTGAGATTCTTTCGTTTCAACATTACATATTTTAATCACATTTTCTCCCCTTATTAAAATTTCAATCATTTGAAATTTTGGATATCAAATGGAATTAAATATGTTATAAAAATTAGGAGAAAAGTGTGCCTATTATTCACAAGCCTTGTTTGAGAAACTATTAATGCTCCCCTCAATCGTGAGGGATGTTGTTACTGTCAGATATGTTAATTTTGAACGATTTTTTCCGCTTAAACTTAAAAACCGGGTTTTTTTAAGTTTAATAAAAAAACTCATGAAAAGATTCATACACTGAACATAACATCCTAAATGTACGAGATGTATGTTTCATTTACCGATGTATTGATGTATTGCTGGAATGTTACAATATTAACTTTCTCTTGATTAGATAGTAGGCAATATCTCTGAGCCTTTCCACTAATGGAGCAATCGAGATTTCTGAGTTTCTTCCAGATCTTTATCTTTCTACCAATTATCTCGATGAATTGTAGGTTTGTAGTGGAGGATCGTGGTGGTTGATCTAGTGTTGATGTTGATCAGTTGTCTTGTTTGTTACGCATAGAAGAACATCAAACTGATTGCAGTAGTAAAAGTAAAGAGCTCTAAAGATTTGGTTCCTTAGCTTCTTTTGTCTCTCCAAGACCCGGTTACACTTTCCAATCGGCACCCAGACATAATCTCCCCCTCAATCGATGACCCGTTTTCTGTCAAATTGTTCGGATTGATTTTCAAACAACACTTTTACCACGTGGGTTAACACAAATAATTTGAAGAACAATTTAAGAAAAATTATTTGGTTATCAAACAGGAAGTACTTTCTTCCTCGAATTAAGAAAAATGCACTTAAAACGTTACCATTAATCCCAAATGGCATGGATATAAAGTAATCCATGCCCGAGTAATAATTAATTTACCCGTTGTTAGGGACAGTTTCTTTCAGCCGACAATCTTTCCTTTCAAATGAGAACGGGTTGCAAATTTGAAGTAATTGCAATCCATTTTGTAATTCCTAAATGAATCTTAAAATATGTTACCAAGTTCTATTTTTATGTACTTGTGTACTAGGATACACTGGTCACTTATTTACTCATCCATCTCCTTCTTTGAAGTGCGTTTGAGGGTTTCCAAGGGTTTTAAACTCTTCATCCCAGTCGTGGGAGTAGAAATTCGGAAACGCTCTCTTGGTAAAGCTTTTCTGAGGATTTCTGCCAGTTGATTGTTTTGTTTACACGGAAAGTAGATGTTTCAACCACTCACATTTTCAATTTGCTCTCGAATGAAATGGTGTCGTATGTCGATGTGCTTAGATTGTGAGTGCTGGACATTATTGCAGCCAAGAGCAATGACACTTTTGTTATCACGGTACAGAGGAATCTTATTGAACAGAAAGCCATAGTATTTTAGCTGAGATCTCATCTAAAGGATTTGAGCACGGCATCCAGACATTGCAATGTATTCCGCCTCTGTTGTTGAGATGGTCGTGCTTCTTTGCTTCTTTGATGTCCAAGCTAACCATATATCTTCCAAGAAAATGAGCATCTTCCGACGTATTCTTCTCGATCATGACATCCGCTTGATCCACTTCTGCTTAAGCTGTTAGTGACATAGCATTTGTCTTCGGATATCAACAGACCCATGTTAATGGTTCCTTTTAGTACGAAGATTCGTTTTGATTGCTTCAAGGTGCTTTTTGTAGGCTTAGCGTGAACTATTTGCACACATGCCACAGCGAATAATGGTTGGTCTACTGGCTGTAAGTAACATTAGGAGCCAACCATACCTCTAAATCGAGTTTGGTCAAATGAAATTCCTAAGGGGTCCTCATCCAGTTTTGATTTATCAACCATTGGTGTATCAACAGGGTCAGACGAGATCCATTCCATATTTCTTTAAGGTTTCGAGAGCATATTTTGTTTTGGTTAATAAAGGATGCCTCTGGGACTTTGAGCAAACTTGTAGTCCTAGAAGAAAAACGACATTTGTCCCATCATTGACTTCTGAAATATGGAGCTCATTTCTTTGGGGAAAATACGTAGACACGTTTATGGATCTGTTGAGGCAAAAAATATGATGTCATCTTACGTTATTTTGAACAAGCTAGAATATGTTTTCCTGATTTGCGTTATGAATAACGTTGGAATCCACGGCAACCCCTGAAGAAATTGTGGGCTCAAAAGGAAAACTTTGATAGTGTGTCATACCACGCCCTTGGTGCCTACTTTAGGCCATAAAGAGCCTTCTTCAGACGATAAACGTGAGTAGGATTATCCTGGTCTTCAAATCCTTCAGGTGACTATCAAGACTTTCTTTTTGTCCAAACTGGTTATTCCATAAATTCAATGGTTCATTCCTTAGACGCCACTGTTTTTTATAGAAGCATCCTAACATCTTTGTGGTGTTAGCATCTCAGGATGTACTGAAGGTCCCGTCGTTGTTTCATCCTGAGATGCTATAATCCACCTCTGGAATATGCATTAATCCATGGTACGTTATTTCTTTGGCTTATGCAGTTCCAGAAGTGACTTTGCAGCTTGTACATCTGTAGCACTTCCTTTCCCCTTAATTTCAACTACTAGGAGTTTTCTGGTGGTCTATGGAGCAGGTTCACGGATAGCCACTCTGTTAACATGTGCTTGACCATATGCCTAAGAAACTTCCAAGCTCATTTGAGTACCTTATTATAGATTGTACTCATAATTATCCCATATGAGGGTTCAACAAGAGGCCGATTGATACTTCATCTTCATCAACCCAGTTTGAAGGATCTTTCTCCTTGTGAAGTTATGTCGTATTTTACCAGATGTTGGTGACTCGAGGAATGGGTGAGCTGAGTCTGCAGGAGTGACATTTAAGGCCTTTCGAAGAAGATCAGCACTCTCAGAGTAAAGCCAAGTGCTCTTGACTTGAATGTTTAACCCCAGTCTTTGCATCATGAGTCAGAGTATTCCAGAATAGCTGAATATAGATAGAAGGGACATTTGCTGATGTAGTGAATGCCCTAACAAAGTTTGTGTTTCTGACGAAAGTTCAACTGAACATGCAGAAGATAGGATTCTTTTGCAACTTCTGTAGAACCAGAGAAGGTTGTCCTTTCCAATTGTAAACCACTCTCTAGCAATGAAGGATTTGTTCAATCTCTTCTTTTTCACATATCTTTCAATTTCGGATTCGTTTCATACACATTGGAGACCTAGTTTACAGTGTTGATAACATCTAGATTTCACTATTCTCCCTTTAAAAATTGCATATGTGAATTGCCAATTTTTGATCTAGTGATTAGAATTATCTTCGATCTAGTTGATACAATTAACGTAGACTGTACGAGCATGGAAAAAAAATATGAATTGTTGATGGAATGATCAAAGAACAAGAAGATTTCTCTTCTGTTTGAAGATAAGCGACTTGTGAAGCGTCACCTTTATTCTCTTTAAGGACGGGGCTGAAGAGATGCAGCAGATGCCTTTGTGACATTTGACGGAAAACGAGGTTTCGAACTGATTTGTCTTAAATGTCTTTTGACAATGAGACGAGGCGATGAATGTTTTGGTCCAAACATTCATTTGAGCTGGCGTCCTGAACTGATTTGGTACAGGAGTCATTCTTCCTCTAAATCGAGTTTTCAATAGCCTGAGTCCAATACCAAAGGATCGATCGGTACCACCGGAACTTCGAAAACAGTCAAATTTGGAAGGTTTGGATTTCGGATCCCCAATATATGTGGGGGTCCTGTTGGTTAGCCAAAATAGACAAGTACATGTCACAGGTATCCTAGTTATAGGGCACAGTCTCCCATTAAGGCAAATTTCTCTTCCTGTGGGTTATCCATTGATAACCACAATTAAGTTTTCCTAAGGTTTGAATTTCTTTCTGTGGTCTCCATTGATAACCAACTTAGCAAATTGTTTGCCATTGCTTTCCAAACCTGCTTGGTCTTGTTCAAAAACTATTATCAGATTGGTTGCTTGTGGTTGCCAATTGCTTGGTCTTGTTCAAACTGTTATCAGACAGTTTGCCTTTTGGTTTCCAAATCTGCTTCCCTTTATTCAAGACAATTTTAACAGTGGGGGTAGCATTCACAGAATTCAAGATATTAAACATACACACCATTTCATGATTGCAGAGTTTTCAAACATTTGTTACAAGTTTTGCACACAGATTCTGGAATTCGAAATTAATTACAAAACGCTTAGAGTATTGCCAGAATCAAACCCGGGATTCACTTTTGTCCAAAAAGACTTATTTGTTTTCTTGGATGGTCTTCTACTTTTTGTTATTAACTCATTAGTGGCAGGATCCTTATTGTTATTTGTATTGCTTTCTAGGCTTTCTGATCCGCATGCAGAGTGGAAATGCTTAACTCCTGGTAGAAGGTAGAAGGAATCACCTGGACATTAGACTGTTGAACTTTCTGGTGCACTCCATGTTTCCGTGTGTTATTAGTAAAAGTAACTTGCTTTTTCCTAGTTAAAGGGATAGAAGGAGCCTTGCTATCTCTTTTAGTGAATTCTTTTGGGCAAGTGACCAATAACATATTTCTACCAAATTCCTGAGAAAAGCTTAGTGTATTGGACAAGCTTAGTTAAGTACAATATCTAGTGGGTTTAACAAACTCTAGCTTCCTCTATAAGCTCCCCTAACTGTTTCTACACTTCCTTAGATTGTTGATTATAGGTTAATATGTTCATTCCTATTGTTCTTAAGGCGGGGAGGGATTGATTCTACATCTATGGCATACATACCAGGAGCAAGAACTTTTTTTTGACAAGAAACTTCTAGCGGAACTTTAAATTGCCTTCTTAATTGAGCCTTTAGATCCTCAATCTGTGTTAACAAGGAAGATGTCTTTTCATTAGTGGAAGCACGCGTGATATGAATAGACTCAAACAATTCCTTGTAATGCTGCTTCACCTCTTCTAGTTCTACTCTAACGCATTCATTTTGTTCAATAAGAGCAGTGACATCGTTAGCATTATAAGGCTCACAGCTTCTGTCATTCACATTAGAGACTAGAACTTTTAAGTCTCTAATCACATTGTCCTTTTCTTGAATCTGATGTTCCAGATTCTTGATCTTAAAGAATGAGTTAAAATCAGGAGCTTCCTGTGATGTTTGTGATTTGTTATTATCAAAACTTTCTTGAAGATGTTGATACTTTAATTGCAAATTTATGTTTTCCCTTTCAAGTTTTGAAATATGTTTTGACTCATTATGAACTTTAGACATCTCAGTTTCAAGATCTAGACAATGTGATTTTTCCACATCAAACATTAGTTGATTCGACAAACAATTAGCAATCAGATTCTCATTTTCAATGAGAAGGTTTTTCTTTACAATTTTATCACATTGCTTGTCCACGACATTCTGATCCACCTCATCTAACATTTGATCAAAAATTTCTTCCATTACTGTTAACTTCTTTTTAGAAAGAGGGCCGTTTGAACTCTGCAAAGTGTTCTTTAAGAGTTTTAAATATGGATTAACTTCAGTGAGGTACATCTTTTGTTTGTTCAAAACCTCTTTCCCTTCTTGTAACACCTGTTGGGGTGATTCTTCTTTTTGCAATTTGTCAAATTTCATAAAAAGTTTTGTGGAAGTAACATATAGATTAATCTTCACTTGACTTTTAGTAGGGAGAAAAATCCTGGGGACAAGCTTGAAAGGACGTATTGGGTGGAATACCCTGTCATGCTGAAAGTGGTTTTGGAATTGATGGTCTCAGCTTTTTCTGTCATTATTATCTTTGGACCAAAAATCTGTTCTGGGTTTGTTAGATTTCTTTGTGGAGCAAAGGTTGCAAGAAGGTTCTCCTTCGAGTTATCTCGCCGCCGGGGGCAATACTAATTTTGTTTTCCACAATATAGGCTTTTTCATTTTCTCAAGCGCAATCTTTTCCTAGTTATCTAGATATCTCACGAGTATACTCGGAGTCATGTCGACAGGGGTGTGCATGATTGGACATGACTAATACATGACCATTATAGAGGGATGGTTGAACTTGCTTCGCACGAGTGAGACATAAGGGATTTTTGTAGCCTATCGCTACCTTGTTCTTTTCATCATAAAATGATTTTGGTTTACATATCATGTGAACCGTTTGTACAGATTGATCTTGTTTGTATATTCTTTTCTTCAAACCCATTTTACTTTTAGCCTTTAATGTCTAAAAAACTCATCAAGGAATTTGTCGTTCTTTTTGTTTACAATCTTTTTCAAAATGTATCGTTCTTCCTACCTATCTATGATGGTTTTAAGAGTAGAAGAACGAAGTTGCAATTGTGACAGAATGAAGTTACACGATTTTATAAGGAAGTTTCTTTTCGATTCGGCAGAGATAATTAGTCTCATTTGTTCATCATTTTCGTTCTCTATCAGTTAATTCAAAACTTTCGCCCCCCCCGTTGTCGATCTCTCGTTCTATCATCCGACCACTCCACCTCTACACCTTATATCTCGCAAGTGCCAGAAGTAATGTGTATTAATACTTTAACCTGCTTATTTGCTGACACACTTTGGACACCCTGTTCATGCATTTCATCGAGAATTGACATCAATGCATCATTTCTTACAGAAGATAAATTACTTATACAAACATGTTCTTCGTTGTCTTCCACATACTGATCATACGGAATAATATTACTATCACTCATATAGTCAGCATCAGATTCAACAACGTAGTTGTGTTGTACATCGCTTTGCATCTCGTGTACTTCATGATACTCATCCATATGATCTACAAAGGTGTCATGATCTTGTACCTCAAACGGAGTATTCGAGTCATATGATGGCCCGGCTTCATCGTAGATTGGATCTTCAGATGAAGAAGTCTTTTCCATTGAACATTGTCTGTGTGGTGGTGGGAAGCCTCATCAACATCAGAGTTAAATGCATCGCATTGATAGCTTCAAAGTCCGGTACAATTTGAGTGCCAAATCAAAAAAAAAATCCACATCGTCATCAAAATTGTGAACTGTTTCTCCTGCAAGAATTACAAACAACTGCTCTTCATCCAGTACAGCACCATTCTCATGAGCTCTTCATAAGCAGCATCTTGTCTTTAAAGTAGTCTGAATCCTGAGGACGCTTTGGTTGTGGACATTCTCGTGCTATGTGCCCGATTCCTTTGCAGTTGTAGCACATAATGGGTTTAGCTTGACCAGGATTCATGTTTCAAACTCTGTTATGACCTCCCACATTCCTAGTTCCAACAACTTCTCTTGCATTGTTCCTCTAAAATGGTCTTCCTTGATTATTCGCATTGTATCTACCTCGAACATCTTGAACAACAACTCTGCTGTCTTGAACTGTAGCATTGTTCCTTGCGTTTGAGGAAACGTTCGGAGTTGATCATGTTCGTTTAAAGGAAGATGTGCTTGAATGGTTTGACTTGAGGGAGGGAAAGTGTGTTGGTTAGGCTTTCAATCAAGTTATCCGTTGAAGTGCTTCCTGTGTCCATTTGACAGTTATCAACAATTGATGGTTGATTTGAGGATTGTGGAGACTCGTGATTGTGTTGGTACTTCTATTTGCTGCATTAGACACTAGTGCCAATGGGTCATCAGTAGGTTGAATGAACCATTCCATCATCATTCTGTTCTCATTTGCATGTACCTCATGTTGCTTCAAGTAGGCATACAACTGATCAAAGTTTAGACTTATTTCAAACTCTATTTTAGTGTTGACTTTTAGTTATGAATCTGCTCCATTCAGGTAACATGTTGTTCAAAATTTAGAGTTAAGGCATTCTGGACATGTTCATCTTGATGTTTCTCATGTCGTTAATGAGCTTTGATTCTAAAACTATATAGTAAAACCATGAATGGTCTCTCCTTATGATTTGACAGAAGCGTTCAAATTCATCGTTTATTAATTGTGATTCCTATCATACTTTGTTAAACTCAGAAACCTTTCAGAATCAGTCTTCACCATTGTCCCAAGTTGTCTTTGGCGTCAGTTGTGAATGGTTGATGAGTGTGTAAGATGTCTTTAGGTATTACCTTGAAGGTAAGAATTCGTAGCACGAATGTCAAGATTGTATACACCTTTCCTTTTCTTTAGCAGAAGAGAAAGTCTGTTATATGACTCTAGCACGTTGTCTGGACCTAGTTGAAGTGCACCCTCAGTTTCCCTTCAGCATCTTCATGCAGGAGTTTGTAATGAACGTTCCCTTTGAATGGGACCTTCAGTAACGCCCCGGATATTCATAATGTCTCTCATTATCTTTTCCCAGACAATACAGACGAAATGCGTTGTGGCAATGATTCAAAGTTGTTCTGTCAAGCATTTGGTGGGAGGCATCGGAACCGGCGCACATACCATATATTTCTGACTTTTTAGGACATCTTGATGTATTGGTTATGAGTGCAATTAACGTTCATGAGATTTTACAAGTCTAAGATTTAAACCGATAAGAAGTTTACAGAGACGCGTGCGTACAAAATCAATAGAAAAACCGTAAATGAATGATGGTTGTGGTATTTGGTTGTGTTGAATTTGTTTTGAAATTTGGGGCAGTTGGATTATAAAAAAATAAATTTTACCATATTACCAAAATCTAATCGCGCGCGCGCGCGCTCTCCAAATGCAAGCTAAACGGCTAAAGAAAAAATTTATCGTTTACTTAATTTTTCCCGCCAAAAAGTTGTCGGCTAAAAAGGTGTCGACCGGAAATAATTTTTACTTATTACCAAAATTTGAATTTGTTGTATAAAAACCGTTGTGCGTATATGTTTCTATCAAACCACCGCTTTGAAATCAACCAAAACCGCTTCCTATTGATTGAGAAACGCTGCCTAACAGGCCATAACCTCGCGCCTAGGGAATCTTACTAGGCAAAACGCCTATGATTTGAAGTAGTAACTCGCTGCCTAGGTTTTTGTATAACTCGCTGTTGGTTCTATAAATAATCAAACTCTACTGCATTAGTCTGACTATCGCTGCTTGTTCACTTGAGAACATCGGTTTTTAGAACTGCCAACTCGTCTCGTTTAGCAAACTCGCCCGTTTAGCAAATCTGCCAGTTTAGCAACTCGCCGTTGTTTAGCAACTCGCCGTTTAAGCAGTTCGCGTTTGCAGCTTCGCCGTTTTTTTGCAACTCGCCGTTTAGCAACTCGCCGTTTAGCAACTCGCCGGCTATATTTTAATATTCAAACCGCCGTTTCCTTTTTGCTCAATATAATATTCAACTCGCCTTGACCTGTCAAACCGCCACAATACAAGGAAAACCGCCGGCTTAAAAAGAAAACCGCCGCCAACTGCCATGATGAACACCTTTGACTTTTGGCAACTCGCCTTTGACTTTTGGCAACTCGCCTTTGACTTTTGGCAACTCGCCTTTGACTTTTGGCAACTCGCCTTTGACTTCTTCTAATGTAAAAACGTGGATCTGTCAATATACTTACAAAATGCTGATGTACACCCCTTTATGCTCGATTTTTGCATATTCATTCCAAATGAGCTTATTTCCCACGAAATAAAGCTTTACCATGTAATACTAAGTGTGTATATCAAGTTTTTAAACAACCTTAACTTCGTATTTCTTTGACGTATCGTCCCAAAATGAAGCAACCCTCACGAAGGAACACTAAGCTTTAAAAGTTATAATTCGTTAACTGAAGCTTGTGGTTAGCCACTGAATTTTGTAAACACTCTACCTTTTTGAGGTTGTAGAACAAGTGAGAGCAAGATTACCAAACAATAAGCCCAACAATCAAAAGGTGTGCCATGGTTTTTTTTCTCAAATTGGAGCACACGAAATTTTGATATTATAACACACACAATCAAACCGAATCCCCAGGTTCTGATACCAATTGTATGGATCGTTTTAAATCATAACAGCGGTGATGATTCGAGTGTATAGTAGGTTTTAGAGAGAGAAACACTAGTGAGAATGAATTATGGAGAGAGAAAGTGTGTTTTTCTATGAAAAGGGTAAATGAGCTTTGTTGCCTCTTCCAAAGTTGGAAGAGGCTATTTATAGTTCTTACAATATTACCCGGGTATTAGTACCGACTTTAATACCGAAAAAAAAGTACTATTAACTATTAAAACTACGAATATTATAAACAATAATATAGGGGTGACGAGTCTTTTTACTCTATCTAACACTTCCATCAAAAGAGAAAGACACCACGCGCCGATTTTTTTATACTCCTTGCGACATTAGGCCAAATACATATTGATAAAGCATTAGCAGATCTTGGAGCTAGCATAAGCTTAATGCCATACACAATGTACAAGAAACTTGGTTTGGGTTAACCAAAGGCTACTAGAATGAGTTTGGAGCTTGCGGATAGGTCAATCCAATATGCCGACGCCTCGGCTCTCTCTCTCCCCCTCCCCCACGAAGACGTGCTCATAAAAGTAGACAAATTTATCCTTCCCATAGATTTCGCCATCCTAGATATGCCCGAAGATTCAAGAGTTCCTATAATTTTAGAAAAGACCAATTCTTGGCACCACTCGAAGTAAGATTGTTTGGTTTTAAAATCTTGTATGTGTTAATTCCACATGCTTTACTATTTTAAAAGAGCCTAATAACATAACAGACATAAAATGCCAAATATATGCTTGTTTTGCTTTGTATACTGTGCAGGTAACGGATATTCACTAAAGGACAAAAAACAAAGCCAAATCCAACAAAACCGAGCACGAGAATGGAAAAAGCATGAAAAGTCAAAGTCAACAAGTCAAAGTCGAAGCCGAAGACGTGTTTATCTTAAATGAGCCAACCCGCACCCATTTAATAGGCCGGACTAGCCTATTAAGCCCTTATCTATAAACTTTATAAATTTAAAAAGGCCAAAGTCCAATCAATACTAACCGGCCCAAATTATAAGACCAACCCTACTTAACCACCGTTAGCCCAACACCCTATAACCTTTTACACAGTTAGTCGATAAGTATAACTGTGACGCAGTCCTTAGGGACTAACAAGATTAGCCCCTATAACCTCTTAACCCTAACACCTCTAGTCTTTTTTCCTAACACTCGTTACCAAAATCAAAGGAAAACCATTTGCCCGTCAATCCCACTATTCATCCATCCCTCCCAAATCCCCTGCACCACGACAAACCCATCCCTCTCACAACACAACCCCACTACCCCCCCCCTAACCCCGTACCTATCCCACCTCAGCTCCTAGCTGCAAAGAAGGATGCCACTTCTGGCAAAACCTTTACTTTTTTTCCATCGGTTGAAGATACCCACCCAAGATAAAATCACGGGGCTGATGATGCCCAATTGCCTTGGATCCAAGATGGAATCGCCGCAACTGGCTGGGATGAAGACTTCTTTCCTCTCACACAACAAACACAAGAAGTACACCCCTATGCATGCTCTTCTATATAAATAGATTAGGATTTTCAGTAAAAAAAAGTTATCTAGTGTAATTTAGTTTTAGGAGTAGTGTAGGTTTATGCCTATTTTACTGCTTATTTTACTTTAAATTGTATTAAAAATTCAAGCTTGTACATTTTTAATATCAATGAAATTTCAGTTTTAAGTAAATTATTTCTGTCTTATTCTAATGCAATTCAGCTTGATATGGTTTTAAAGTCATCTAAATAAGCTCTTAGTGTTTCTTAGATAAGCTTTCTCAAAAGCTTATCTAAGCTTTTACTGTTTCATTAGTAAGGATTTGGTTTTGAGCTTTTTGGATGATAAGCTAGAAATGGATGAGCTTATTGGACCTTTACTAGCTTGTTTTTAACAAGCTAGAGCTTGTTGATAAGCTCATTAGAGCATTTTAGATCCTTGTTTGAGCTAGGATCAAAGTAGGTTTCAATTTCTATTTTATTGCTTAATTTTCTATTTTAGCTTATTTTACTGCTTATTGTCTGCTTTTTATTGTTTTCGGTTACTTATTATGCCTAGAGTTAGCTTAATAAGTCTAGTAAATAGTTTAGGATAGTTTAGTTTAAGTATTCTTTAAATCTGTCCATTTTTAGTCAAATGAGCTAATTAGTATAGCTTATTAATAAGTGCTTATTGCTATTATGTCTTTGCTTATTTGTCTTTTAATATATTAGTTATTAATCTGTTTTAAAAAATCCAAGTTTTAATCAGTTTTTAAAGGAGTGTTTGACACTAGCAGTACTAATTAAGTTACTACTGCTGGTTTGCTTTTAACCTTTTAGTCAATTTCTATTAGCTCAAAATAAGCTCAAAAGTCAGTTTATATAAGTTTTTATAGTGTAATTCTAAGTTTTAAGGTTTAAGCTATTAATGTTTTAAATCTGTGGTGATCTTATTTGAAATTTTAGCTTATTTGTTTAGATTTTGATTAGGGGCATATTAGTATCACTTTCATGTTTGTTTTGATCATATATGCACTAGTATAGGTTTTGTTTAAAGTGTGCAATTGTCATTTTGAGTCTAAGCAAAAAACTGTCTAAATTTCTAGTCTATTTTCCAAGTGAAAAAGTCAGTTTTCATTAGTAAATTTAGATGAGATTAAGCTTGTTAAAGGATCTGGATTTGATTATATAAGCTCATTAGATATCTAGCTTCATCTGTTTTTACTTTTTGAGTTTTTACATCAGCTTATTCTTGCTTAAAATAGGGCTGCATTTTGCTATTTTTCAAACTTCAAAAATAAAAAAAGGGGTCTAGTAGTTAAACTGTCAGATTTCAATTACCTTTTTCTAGCTTATTTCTAAACCAATTTCCTTAACTTTTGTTTTTATGTGTTCTTTTGATGCTAAACTTCATCTGTTTTTTGATCCATACTTATTTCCAAATGCTTATTGTGTCTTAATTCTAGCTTAACTTTGGTCATTTTTCTTTAAAAACTGCTTGTTTAAGTCTTATTTTCAATTCAGCTTTTATGAGCTTTTAAGCTCATTTTGTTGGTTAAAACCTCTTCACAACTGCTTATTAGGTCTAGGAATTTTGTTGTCTTCAGCTTATTTGTTCTCTTGTTAGCTTATTGAGTCACAAATGTCCAAAATCTTTAGCTTAAAGTTTTAGCTAAGTTTTTCTTTAGTTTTCTGTCATTTTAATTTAGCTTTTTCTGGCTTATTTATTAGTTTAATAAATCCAAAAAGTTGCTTTTCAAACACAAAAAAATTAAAAGTTTGTTTTTAAAGCTTAGACAGAGTTTTTCCAAAAAGTAAATTTCAAAAATAAAAAAAACTAGGGAAATTGGGAAGTCAAGGGTGAGCTAGGCTCGAACCCTTGACCTCAACCAACCTCAACCCAGTCTCAACACACACACTCACAACCATCTGTCCTGAGGACTTTTTCGATATAACTTTGCAAAATTTAATACTTAACCCCTTTTTAGCCATTTTAGCTTTTTGCCTTATTTTGCTTAATACCACTTATTCACAATAGCGCATGTGTGAAACCCTTTTTGTATAATTTTCTAGCAAGAATTGTCCCAAAGTAAATTTCTATAATTTTTTTCAGAATTTTTCGACAAATTCGGTGTAGTATTTTTACATAATTATTTAGATTAAAAAAACACGTTTTAATTCAAATTAAATACAATAAGAAGGCAAAAAAAAATATAATCTTTTTTTATATAGTATCTTTATCATTATAGACCTGTTAACATTTAAATTTGTTATTTGTTATGGTTACAAATTTCAAGATAGTTTAATGGTTTTTTAAAGAGCTCGTGGTTGTTGAATCCGTCAATATAAATTTTTTCGTGTTTACTTTGTTTTTGAATTAGGGCTTTCGTTTTAGGTTTGCTTTTACTTGTTTTTGCATTTATATTTGTAGAAATAGAATCCCAAATCAAAAATTGATCATTCAAACACGCGATCACGAACTTAACCTTGATTTTCAATTCACGCCTCGTCGGGAAACGACCTGGGAAGGTTTTGAACCTTGCTTTGGCTAAAAGCGATTTTCTAGAACCCGACGGAATTCTTATACTATATTATTAATTTACATATCCCTTAACACAACTATATTTATATAACGTATTTGGACAATCAATTATTTGAGGCGCCATTGCCGGGCAAGTGTGTTACGATTATCGTCTTTACGTATCGACAGATAGTGTCTTGAAGACCCTTTCGTCGTGAAGTAATCATGCTTTTTCATTTGCGAAATTTATACAAGTAATCAAAATACCAAAAAAATCTAAAAAAACAACAACAAATCAACCGTTGTACTCACATTGTGATTTTGCTCACCTTTAGATTACAAACTCTAAGGGGGATGTATAAGACAAGGGTTCGATACCGACGTAACTTCGACCCGAAAGGTAAGGTTTTTAAAAATCCATCGGTCAGGAGCTTACCCACGCCTGAAATCCTCACGCTTCTTGTGGCGTTTCTAGAAAGCTACAGTGCACGATTTGACTATCCGGTTTAACCAAAAATATATTTTTCTTTGCTTTTAATTTTTTATCAGATATTATATTTTAAAAAAAATCTATCCTTTTACTTCGTTTAAATTCTTCGTACAAGTCTTCGTATAACCCCAACTGGGTTAGCTCGTGACGTTGTGGAGGGCCGTTTAATGGTGGAACACTGTCTGAGCGGTAGTCATTGTAGGGATCCGGAATTGAGTTTCTGTCCTAGTGACCCAAATCCCTTATCTTATAATGAAACACCGAACATCTGCAACCAACCTCCACAGCACCAATAAGAGACCATCCTCGTGTGATATTCTTTGTAGGTAGGGAACTCTCATCCAGGTTTTGATTGTCAAACAGGGAACACACCCGTCTTTGATCAAGGTCCCTGTTACAATCAAGACTTTGGTTTTAACCAACCTCCACATTATTCTCCGAGTCAGCCCCAGACATATTCTTGTGAGTTATGTGGGAACGATGCTCATTATGGTTACGATTGTCCGCCTCAAGTTCCGTTTATCTCTAATCCGGACCCGTGTTACAATCAAGACTTTGATAATTTTCACAAACTCACCAATTTTCATAACAAAATCTTTGTTGTGAAAACTGTGGGGGTCCTCAGCAGAACTCTCAGTGTTCAATCACGTGAACCAAAATTTCTACAAAACCAAGGCTTTGTTATAATTCAAATTTCTTCCGGTTTTGACCAATTTCCAACCCCCGCGTTTTCCGTCATTCACAACCGCCTCAAGAAAATGAGTATCCAAGATATGGAGAGCTGACATCATATTTTAGATGAAAAGAAAAGTTTATTAAATGAAAGTTCCTATTAAGGATCTAATCTTGATAACAGAATTGATAATTAAAGATTAACTGAGCTTACGGAAATTTCAATGGATTGAGTATAGAGAAAATTTAATAAAAAGAAACAAGCTTCAGCAACTAGAACAGGCTGGCCAATCTTAGTACTATCCTTCGCAGACTATTTCAATTCTTTTTGCTACAGACGATGATGCATCAGATGATGACGAGGAGTATACTACTGATTGGCAAATCACACCCGTCTTACCAACCGCAGGAGCCTGATAACCATCTCATAGTATGGGGGATGAACGCAACTTAGCCACTAATTCTAGAAATGGAATCGGACGATTAATAAAGGCTATGTTAGAACCTTGTCCCAACCCCAAGTGTAATCTGAGGATTATCGATATAGAAAGATAAATGAAAATGGAACCGTTTGTGATATTTAACAACTTTCTCTAATCATCATCGTTGAGCTGACGATGATTTTTCTCTAGTGACGACAAGTATGTTCTGATCGAGTGACGTCGAAAGGCAATTTTATTTGCAACCCAATCTACTTTTGATGAAGAAAATCAGTGAGCAACTAAGATAATGATTCCGCATCACTTTAGATGTTGAGATCTAGGATCTTATTGAATCTTTGAGCTTAAATCAAGATATGTATGATAATCGTTTCTTCTTCTCCTGAAGTTTGCACATTCTCTTACTCGAGGAGCTTCTAACCCGGTGAACACTCTGCTCATAAATCGATTTAATTCCAATGAGAATTAATGAAACCTACTTTGATCCTGAGGAAGAAATTCCGTCCTGTTGAAATTCACATTTGTATGATAACTTCAATCCTCGACCTCCGAAAGTTATTCTTATAATTCTGCTAAAATTTTGATGTTGTTAATCGAATCTTTTTCTCCATCTTCCTTTCCTTGCGTTGAATACATGAACCGCTCTTAATGGAGGAAATCAATTTATTTCTTACTCCGGATGACCTATTGCCAACCGGGCATTGAGAGGAATGAAGACTATGACTACTGAATGGGACATTATCACTTTTCCTAGAAGAATTTGCTTAGGCAATGATCCCCTTCACTTCATGGAAAATGAGTCATTTCATTTTGATGTTCCCATCATCCCCTCGTCCTCACGTTTGCGAAAGACCGCCGTGATGATGGAATTTACATTGAGCCCAAAAACTGGGAGTTCTTTTACTAATGTGGTGGTGATAATTCTGATAATGTTCGACAAGAGAACTTTAATGCGTTCCACAACGTGCCATGATGTTTGTACCTAAACCTTCACACACCTTAATCCAATATTGTGACCACTTTGCTTCCAGTTCATCCGAAAATAGACAGGACAAAGTTCATCTCTTATCTCATCGGGGCTTTAAAGCTTTCCAACATTTTTCTAAAAAGCCCAATGATGATCTATGGGGGACAAGTCACTTTCTTGGATGTTCCATTTCTCCATTTCTATCCCCTCCTTGACCAGCTCAGTATTGGGGATCCGATCAGGCCAAGACTCACAGCAATAACACAAAAATAAGCGCTTCATGGGACACAGCGCAACCATGCTTATCTTAATATAATTATACACATATAGTATGAATAATGTGGTTGTGAGGAGCCGACCTCTTCCTTTACACTTGGTTTTGTGTTTTTTTTGAATGTCCAAGAGATTGACCTCAAATTATAGCAAGCCTCTCGTGCTCATAGGTTGTTTCTTCGTTCACATTAAGCTTCAATCCTTAGCATGATTATAAGGAATCCAATATCCAATCTATCGAAACTAACGTTTATCTTGAGGCACACATTAATAAACACTTTTGATCTTTACGGTATAGACCCTTCACTAAAACATTGAGGACAATGTTCAATTCTAGTATGGGGTGGATCTATCGATTTGATTATTGCCTACAGCCGTTGTTTTCACAGTAATCCTCATTTTTTTATAATACCACCGAAAATACGCAAAAAAATGCGCGAAAATTTTAAAAATTTTTTCAAAAAAATAAAATAAGTTCTTGCGACTACATGTTTGACTTCCCTGTTGGATAGAATAAGAATAAATTTTAGACTCGATCGAGCGTGTTAGCTCTTTAGCTTTGTCCCTTAACCATTAGAAACACTTACTATAAGCATTCGCTGGATCTTTTTTATTAAAGATTTCTAAATTTGCGAGGAACGAGAAATGATATAGGGGTGAAATATGAATGGATTTCTAAACAAGATGAGTTAGAAATACTTAAAAGCCATAAGTGTAGTTTGTAGGCTTTTTTCTCGCGCATCAGTCTCTAACCTGACAATAATACGTGCCATTCTTCGAAAATTAAACTTAATCAAATTATACTAATTTCCTAAAATGACGAAATTTTCACTCTATACAATATCACAGAAAAAAAATGAGTAACAACAATAATAATAAAAACTGTGGGCTGATAAAAGTTTGTTGCATCTTGCTCAAGGCTACACAACTGATCTGTATCAAGCCTTCAACAAAAGATCAAGATTTCCTACAGTTTAAAATACGTATAAAGTATAATATATTACAATTTTTAAGTGTGATTTAGAATAAATATAAGGAAAATCTCTTTTTTCTTAAATTTAAATTATCACTTTTGAACTACAGACTATTTCGTTTTAGAGTTATTAACAAAGTTAATGTATTAAACGGGAAATCCAAAGGTTTTTGAAAACGAAGGTCCGTGGTCTCTCATATCCTAGTCTCTGTGGGAGTGTCAAAAGCTGATCACGTTTAGAGGACCGCAAGGCTTGGATATGCCGAGACGACAGGTCGCTGACAATGGGAGGGATCCTCTCATTCCAACAACTCATTAATTCTATGGTGAACGGTGAAAGCATAGAAATTTTGCACAACATTGATCCATGGTTGAAATTCGAAGCAAGCACCTTCACCTAAGATATAATAATTATCAGGAGGTGAAAAGTTTTACAAATTGCAAATAAATAGTGTTAGCATCTTAAACTTGTATTGATGGTGATTATCGTTTTATAAGCTTAGGTATAAGGGACCAAAAAAAGTCGAAAACGATGAACTTTACTCCTTTTTAGGCATTTTTAGGATCACAAAGTGCTTCTTATTACTATGACCCATAAAGGCGTATAGAAATAACAAAAAGTCCAAACATCTAGTTACGAAAAACGAAAAAGGAAAAATATAAAACAAATGTACCGTAATTAGTGTCAAGATTTAAAAAATGGTAAAAAAACAGGGCTTTTCAGCAAAGCTATTGATGCTTTAATTACCAGTTTATCACACATAGCAACTTTTTTCAAGGTAATTAGGTGAAGAGGGGGATTGAATTCTTAAATTTCTAAAGTGTATTACTTATGCATTGCGTCGAGGACAACGGTAATAAACAGTATAGTATGGGAGACTTTTGGTATGTGCGTAATTACACATGCTTTTACCTATAAAAATGAGCCCAAATGACAAAAAAACGGACAAAAATGCCAAATATATGCATGGTTTTGCCTGTATACTATGCATGTAACGGATATTCACTAAAGGACAAAAAACAAAGCCAAGTCTGACAAAACCGAGCACGAGAATGGAAAGAGCCTGAAAAGTCAAAGTCAACAAGTCAAAGCTGAAGCCGAAGACGTGTTTATCTTAAATGAGCCAACCTGCACCCATTTAATGGGTCGGGCTAGCCCATTAAGCCCTTATCTATAAACTTTAATAAATAATAAAAAGGTGCACAAAGTCCTTCAAATACTAACCTAACCGGCTCTTATATATAATAACCCAAATAACACACTTAACCACCGATTAGCATAAACACCCCTAAAACCTTTAACACAGTTTAGTCCATAGACTTAACAATCTGCTAGTCCTTAGGAGACTAACAAGATTAGCCCCCGAAACTTCTTAACCTAGCACCTCTAGTCATTTTTTTTCCTAACAACTCATTACCAAACAAACGAAAAACCATTCTTGCTCCGCCAATACCTACTACATCCATCCTCCCAAATCCCATGACCACGACCAAAGCCCCCATCACTCTCACAGCCCAAACCGCCACCTTAACCTCTACATATCCCACCTCTCAAAGCTGCCAAAGAAGGGATCCACCTTGGCAATCCTCTACTTATTCATTGGTTGAAGATACCAAGATCAAATCAAGGGCTTATGATGCATTTACTTAGGAAGCAAAGATGGAATGGAAAGCTAGGATGAAGACTTATAGTCCTCCAAACAAACAACAAACCACAGGAGAACACACCTCTATGCAAGCTCTTCAATATAAATACAGATTAAGATACTTGTAGTAAAAATAAGTTATCTAGTGTAAAACTTAGTTTTCTAGATAGTGAGGTTTTATCTGTCTTATTTTACATGTTATTTTTACTTAAATAATGATTATTTAAAATTCAAGTTTGCGTACCTTTTTAATAGCAAGAATATTTCACGTTTTAAGTAAAATTTTTAATTTGTCTTATTCTATTGCAATTCCATCATTAATATTTTTCTAACAGTCTCTAAATAAGCTCTTATAATCCATGTTTTTCTTACGATAACTTCTCAAAAAACAGCATTATCTAAAGCTTTTACTGTTTCATTGTAAGGATTTGTTTTGACAATCTTTTATGGATGATAAGCAAGACAGAAATGGATGAGCTTATTGGACGTAAACTACATCTAGTTTTATAACAAGCTTAAAATAAGCTCTTGTTGCATAAAGCTTTATGTGAGCATTTCCGATCCTTGTTTACTAGATCAAAGATACAAGTTTCAATTTCCATTTTATTGCTTAATTTTCTATTTTAGCTTATTTTACTGCTTATTGTCTGCTTTTTATTGTTTCCAGTTGCTTATTATGCCAAGAGTTAGCTTAATAAGTCTAGTGAATAGTTTAGGATAGTTTAGTTTAAGTATTCTTTAAAATCTGCCTATTTTTAGTCAAATGAGCTAATTAGTATAGCTTATTAATAAGTGCTTATCTTTATTAAGGTCTTGCTATTTATCTTATTTAAATAATCTTAATTATATAATTACACGTTTTTCCAAAAAACCAAGATTAAGATCAGTTTTTATTAAAAAGCTTTAATATGGAAAATCAGTTTTTAAAGAAGTGTTTGGCACTAGCAGTACTAACTTAAGTTAGTACTGCTGGTTTGCTTTTAACCTTTTAGTCAATTTCTATTAGCTCAAAATAAGCTTAAAAGTCCATTTATATAAGTTTTTATTATGTAATTCTAAGTTTTAAGGTTTAAGCTACATAATGTTTTTAAATGTGTTGAGTGATCTTCAGTTGAAATTTAGCGTATTTGTTTAGAGATTATTGATTACAGATGGAATTTAGTGTCACTACTTCATGTTTGTTTTGATCATAAATGCATAGACTAAAAGTTTTGTTTAACAGTGTGCGCAATTGTCATTTTGAGAGTTGCAAAGCCAAAAACAGTCTAACATACAGTCTAGTTCATTTTCCCAAGTGAAAAAGTCAGTTTTTCATTATAAATTTAGATGAAGATAACTTGTTAAAGGGACCAGGATTGATTATATAAGCTCATTAGATATCATAGCTTCACTGTTTTTACATTTGTGAGTTTTTACAATCGCCTATTCTTGCTACAACAAAGGGCTGCATACTTGCTAATTTGTTCAAACTTCAAAATAAAAAAAGCGGGTCTACGTAGTTAAACTGTCAATTTCAATTACCTCTTTTCTAGCTTATTTACTAAACCAAATTTATCCTTACCTTTTGTTTTTATGTTTTTCTTTTGATGCTAAAAGCATTTCAATACTGTTATTTTGATCCATACTTATTCACATCCAACTGCTTATGTGTCTTAATTCTAGCTCTAAACGTTGCGGTCATTTTTCCTTACAAACTGCAATTCCATTTAAGCCTTAATTTTCAATTCACTTTTATGAACTTTTAAACGCATTTTGTTGGTAAAACCATCTTCACACCTACTATATATTAGGATACTAAGGAAATTTTGTTGTTTTGTCAGCTTATTTTGTTCTCTCTAAATTTGTCTTAGCTTATTTTGTCACCAAATGTGCCAAAACACATTCGCTTAAAGTTTAGCTAAGTGTTCGTTAGTATCTCTGTCATTTTACAAAACCACTTTTTTCAGGATTAATTATTAAGTTTTGCAAAGTCGTCTTCATTAAAAGTTAGTTTTTTAGCTATATTCTAGAAGTTTTTCCAAAAATAAACTTTCTCAAAAATTAAAAAAAAACACAAGGGGAAATTAAGCGGCAAAGTCACAAGGGTTAGAGCTAGAGGCTCGACCATGACCTCGAACACCAACCTCCACCATCTCAACACACACAACTCACTAACAATCATCGCCTTGGGGACTTTTTCGATATAACTTTGCAAAATTTAATACTTAACCCCTTTTTAGCCATTTTAGCTTTTTGCCTTATTTTGCTTAATAACAGCTTATTCCAATAAGCTGTGTGAACCCTTTTATTTTTCCTAGGCTTAGAATTGTCCAAAGTAATTTCTGTAATTTTTTCAGAATTTTGAAAATTGGTTTAGTATTTTTAATTAATTATTTAGATTAAAACCGTTTTTAATTCATAATAAATAAAATAAAATTCTTTTTTTTTAATTTTATTTTATCATTTAGGACCTTTAAAAATTAAATTTGCTTTTGTAGGGTTAAAATTTGATAGTTTAGGTTTTTAAAGCTGGGGTTTTGATCCCGTCATTGTTTTTCGTGTTTTTATTTTAATTGCTTTCATTTTAGGTTTGCTTTTACTTGTTTTTGCATTTATATTTGTTGAAATAGAATCCCAAATCAAAAATTGATTATTCAAACACGCGATCACGAACTTGACCTCGATTTTCAATTCACGCCTCGTCGGGAAACGACCCGGGAAGGTTTTGAACTTTGCTTTGGCTAAAAGCGATTTTCTAGAACCCGACGGAATTCTTATACTATATTATTATTGACTTATCCTTATACTATATTATATATACGTATTTGGACGAATCAATTGACGTATTCAATAAGAAGATAACACTAAGAGTGGGGGATGATGAAGTGATCTATGACGTAGACCAATTAATTAAAAGACCTACAACTAAAGATGATGAATGTTACGGGATCAATGACTTAGACAAAACAATCAATGAAGAAGCTCGGTAGTTGTTGACAAATGAAGAGCCTGACTCGTTTTTATCAAGGGGTCTAGAAAAATCAATTGATCAATCAGATTTAGAATGCTGTGAATCTACCAGTAGCAATGATAAGAAAGGGTCTAATTCAGAAAACTCGATACGGCATATCGATTCTATCAATATGCCGTATCTAGTTACACAAGGAACTTCAAATGACGATAATATTAAAAGTGAACATCTGTATTCCGCCAGTGCTAACGAGATTGATGAGAAGAAACCAAAGTTGAAGAACTTGCCTCAGAATACGCATACCTTCATGGATACAAATCTTTTCCCATTATTATCTCATCAGAATTTTCTGAAAATGAGAAACATCACTTCTGCAAGTATTGGAGAGAAGAAAAGGGGCAATTGCTTAGAAAATGTCAAAGCTCAATGGAAACAGTCCGTCATACTGTACGCACAAGATTTTAATGAAGGATGATTACAAACCAGTCATCCAATCCCAAAGGCATCTAAATCCGAAAGTCTAATATGTTGTGAAAAACAAAATTGTGAAACTACTTAATTTCGGGCTAATTTATCTAATTTCAGATAGTTCATGGGTTAGCCCTATTCATGTTGTACCAAAAAAGGGAGGGATGACTGTACTTTTGAATGATAATAATGAATTAATCCCTCCCCGAACAGTTACTGGATGGAGAGTGTGCGTTGATTACCATAAACTTAATGATGCAACTCGAAAAGACCATTTTCCCCTTCCTTTCATTGACCAAATGTTAGAACGTTTATGTGGTAATGAATACTACTCTTTTCTTGATGGATTTTCAGGATTCTTCCAAATACCAATTGCTCTGGAGATCAAGAGAAGACCACCTTCACCTTTCCTTATGGGACTTTCTCTTACGGACGAATGCCGTTTGGATTATGTAATGCTCTTGCCACTTTTCAAAGATGCATGACGGCAATCTTCCACGACATGGTGGAAGACTTTATGGAAGTTTTCATGGATGACTTCTCTTTGTTTGGTAACTCTTTTGATTGATGTTTAGCTAACTTAGATAGAATGCTTGCTAGATGTGAAGAAACCAACCTTGTGCTAAACTGGGAAAAATGCCATTTTATGGTAAAAGAAGGGATAGTTTTAGGACACAAAATTTCTGGAGCTGGAATCGAAGTTGATAGAGCCAAAATCGATGTGATAGCTAAATTACCATACCCGACTAATGTAAAAGGAGTGAGAAGTTTTCTAGGGCATGCTGGATTTTACCGAAGGTTCATAAAAGACTTCTCAATGGTCTCTAAACCGATGACCCAGCTTTTGATGAAAGACGCGAAGTTAGATTTTTTTGATGATTGCAAAAAAGCGTTTTACATTTTGAAAGAAAAACTGACCACCGCACCTATCATCATATCTCTCGATTGGAACGAGCCATTTGAATTAATGTGTGACGCTAGTAATTTCGCTGTTGGAGCTGTTTTAGGGCAACGAATTGATGGAAAATTCAAGCCAATTTATTATGCAAGCAAAACTTTGAATAATGCTCAAGAACATTATACCACAACCAAAAAAGAACTTCTGGCAGTTGTTTTCTCTTTTGATAAGTTTCGTTAATATCTTGTCTTATCAAAAACTATGGTTTACACTGATCATTTTGCTTTGAAGTATTTGTTCAGCAAAGAAGACGCGAAACCAAGACTTATTAGGTGGGTTCTACTTCTTTAAGGATTTGGCATCGAGATTAAGGATAAAAAGGGGCAGAGAATTTAGCTGAATGAGAGTAATCAAGGGTTACACGGGAGTTAACTAACCAGTGAAGTTAGTTATTTTTATGACATGTAGGCTATTTGGTTGAATCCTAGAAATTTATCAGTTGAACATGTTCTTCCATCTAAATCTATAGTACTAATCATGGCGATCTCGAGTTATATACCAGGCCAAGTTCTAAACTCCACTACATCACCGGCACACTCATAAATTTACGAAATTTAGTAGACAATTGGAAACGGAATAGGCTTAATTCTCACAATATGTATCAAGGGTTATAGTGCGCTAGGTAATGTAACTAGTGATTTTTATAAAAGTCATGCTGAAAAAAGTTTAAATTTTGACCATTTTTAAGCATTTTGCATGTTATTTTGTAAAAAAGAAGACACGTACGTTCTAATTCTCCATCCCCCACTTAAATTATACAACGTCTTCATTGTATAGATAAAACAATTAAATAATAAGGGAAATATAATTAGAACGAAAAATCCTGGATGTTTTGCTCTCGTGATTAATTCGCATGATAAGTTCTTGAGCAAAAAGTGTGTTGACTAGGGCTTCAGAATGCCCGGATAAGTTCAACACAAGTCTTTTTCAGCATATACCATATCATAGTTTCAGCAAGGTCCTGTAAAAGGTTAGAAGACAAGTGCAAATTCTATCTTGCTACAATGGTACAAGAAAACAATTAAACACACAACTGTACAGGGATCAATTAAGGTTGCCCGAGGAGTTGAGTGGTGTACATGACACGTTTCACGTGTCAACTCTAAAGAAGTGTTTGGCAGATGCTAGCCTGCATGTGCCATTGAAAGAAATTAAGGTTGACAAGACTCTTCGTTTTATCGAGGAACCCGTAGAAATTTTAGACCGTGAAGTTAGGAGGTTAAAGCGTAGCAAAATATCACTTGTGAAAGTTCGTTGGAATTCAAAGCGTGGTCCTGAGTTTACTTGGGAGCGCGAAGAGTTTATGAAGTCTAAGTATCCTCAATTGTTTGTTGATCGTGCTGATGAGTCGGCTAATTAAATCTCGGGACGAGATTTCTTAAAGGAGGGGATACTGTGACAACCGAGGTTGAGCAGGTTAGCGTATGCTTTAGATTTTAGCTTTTGTGCTTATTTATATGTGTTTTGCGTGCTATGTGATCGTTTTGCTTGTTATGTAAAGTAATTATGCATGCAGGGGATCATCTTAGGATTTTATGGTCATCCTTTTATGAGCATGTGTATGATGTTATGTGGAATATTTTGATTCGAGTGTAGAATGTTGGAAAATAGGTCGAGTATTGCAACCTTTGCTACGTCGATTTTTGGTTTTGAGGGTTTTGGCGTTTATTAAATATGTGTGAGGCGAGATAGAAAGATATAGTTGAAATATGGGAGTTTGTGCTAAACTTTCCATTTATAGTAAGTGAGAATAGAAATGATATGTTTTTATTTAGTGTAGTATTTTGCGTTTTAGCAAAAAGGTATAGTTAAATGGGCTTAAATAATTGCAAAAATTTAAGGTAATTAGTAAAATTTCTTAATAATTAATGATTTTATAAAATAAAAAAAAATAATAAATAGGGTGTTAGGCGTCGGCTAAAAAAAGAAAAAAAACTAGAGGTTTAACTAAATACAATTTTAAGTAAACTAAGACTCAAATAGGAGGCATATATAAGCAAATCATTGTTCCTTTTTTTCCTTGTTGTGCCATTGAGATCAACTCCCCAAAAACCCTAGGAAGATCAAATTTCAGTGCTAGGTCCAAGATGACTCAAGAGTGCATTGGTTTAGGTGCTTGTAATCAAAGGTAAATATATATAAACTCTTTAAAATTTTCAATTCATGTAACATTAATTATTATGGATTAGTGTTTTATAAAATACATTTCTACTGATTAATTATTGTTGTATTTATAATTAGGGTTGAATTTGGCGTTCATAAACATGCAAATTGCACTTAAGGGTTTTCATGAAATCTTGAATTAGGGTTGAGCAGAATTAGGGTTGTGTTCACGAACGATTTTCTCCATGATGGAGAATGATATTGAAGTGATTCTTTTTTTTAAATTGTAGTAATCTGAGTCTTCTTTCCAGAAAATACAGCCCCAAGAGTTTTTATGGTCGGGAAGGTTGTCAAATGGTATTTTATAAGATTATGTGTGCAAACAGTGAAATTTTTCTGACTATGTTTCAGCTAGGGTTTTTGATTTTTAAAAATACCTAGACACATTTTTAAAGGGCATAATTTCACGTGGAAGTAGTTCATAGATTCGTATGGTGACCGCTGATTTTTTGGCTAAGTATGGGGTGGTGTTTAAAATGGTCAGCTAACATCAAACTTTTAGGGTGTCTGTTTTTAGTCAAATTTTGGATACTTGGTGTTATGATTTTCTAAAGGGTATTTATAAAAGAGTATGAACTTTGGGGGAGTAATTGGGGGTTCATAAGTCATATTAGTAACCTGTGGAATTTTGCCAAGAATTATAAAGATGTATAAGTGGTGCGTTTGGGGCGTGCAAGTGAGTCTAAAATTCTGCTCAAATCTAGAAAATTGAAAGTGTAGAAAGTGTAAGTAGTCTATGTAAGAATTTTAAAATTGTACAAAAATGTGTAGTTTAGAACATCTGATTAGATCGCTTAGATCCTTCATAGTTGTGGTTAAAACCTTATTGGTGATGACCAAAGTGATGTTAATATCTCAAAGTTTTGTTGTTTAGATCTTTGTGAAGCTTTTGGAAACTTTTTGGATTAAGCTAAGCTAAGGTGAGTTTCATGTCCAAATTTTACTTCGTTTAAGCTTGGATGGGAAATCGATTGCTTGTATGGAATGTTTTGATTACTGTGATTAATGTGTTTAAAGTGATGCATGGACTTTATTGTGTCTATTATATGTTATATGTTAATGTTTGTGTTGTTGATACGCTCCATGCGGCTTGTGTTCAATGGAGTTGGGTTTTGTGGTATGCTCCATGGCTTAGTGATCGATTGGGGTAGTTCTGAGATAGAGACATCTCGTAATCATGTGAATGGTATTGGTTTGGATTGGATTTGATTTGGTTTGCATGATAGCTTATATGGTAGTTCATCTATTGTCATGCAGTGTTTTCATTTATCACAGTAATGATTTAATTGGGTTTATATCGTGTCTTAAACCTATGACTCTCACCAACTTTATGTTGGCTGATGTTTTTTGTGGCATCATTTTCAGGTTATTTCAGGTTTAAGAGACTAATGATGCTAGGAGAAGTGGCTAGAGAGACTTTAGGATTGGCTTGTGGAGTTCTACTTATTTTTATTTAGACTTATGTTCTGCTGGATAATTTAAGTCTGGGATTGATTTACTCTTATGTGGTTTATGCTTTTGCGTGTATGACATTACTTAATAATGCAAGACTCCTTTATCTTGTGTTGGGTATTGTTATGACACATAGTGGGCAAGTAGACCCGATATCATGTTTAGTGTTTGACTTTGTGCACGCTTTCAAGAGGATCCCAAAACCTCTCACCTAGAAGCGGTTAAATGTATCTTTCGATACATTAAAGGCACTACGCATTTAAGATTATGGTATCCTAAGGGATCCGGCATAGAAACAATAGTGTAAGCGGATTCGGATCATGCGGGAGATTACGTAGATCACAAAAGCACTAGTGGTGTTTGCACGTTTATAGGATGTCGCATAACATCTTGGTTTTCGAAGAAGCAAACCGTTCTTGCCATCTCCATAACTGAAGCGGAATATGTAAGCGCCGGAAAGGCATGTCAACAAGCCCTGTAGATGAAACAAGCTCTTGTAGACTAGGCGTTAGGTTAGATGACATTCCAATAATGTATGATAACAAAGGGGTTATAGACTTAAGTAAGAATCCTATTCAACACTCACGAACAAAACACATTGAGATTCACCATCACTTTCTTCGCGATAATATTCAAAAAGGGAATATCTCTATAGAAAAGGTCTCATCGAAAGACAACATAACCGATATTCTAACTAAACCACTTAAACGTGAGCCATTTAACTACTTACATCTAGGTCTAGGAATGATGGAACAAATTGATTAAGTTTTCAGCATAATAAAGAAATGATAATCATCAAAGAACTGTTTGTAAAAAATCTGAGAAAAATCTTCTCAACAGGTGGCGGCCCCCTTAATTCATAAAGGGTGCCCCCCTTAATTTTAAGGGGACCGGCCAGACTTTAAGGGGACCACCCACCTGACTGACTAAATTTATTCTCTCTCTCTCTCTCTCTGTCC
>BQNB010059822.1:0-37167 GCA_026074375.1 Tanacetum coccineum | reverse complement strand
ATTTAGTTTTATGGTTAAAACTTGTAGCTTATAAGTAGTTTGATAAGTTGTCAAAAGCTCAGCTTCTGTCATTGCTTATAGAGTATTTTAGCTTAAGTTGTTTTTAAGCTTTCAAGTCTTAATTCCTGAGTTTGCTCTTTATACCACTAGATTCAGTTAGTTTAGAGTGTTGTTAGTTTAATTAGCTTATCTAATTTAGTTGCTAGGTAACATAAGCTATCTAGGGCAGCTTTTAGTTTCAAAATTGTGTTTAATTTGAGTAGTGTGCAAGCTTTTAAGTTAAAAGTAGCTTTTAGCTCTTAAAAGCCAAGTTTCTGTAAACAACAACTTGAAGAGCTTTTTGAGAGCTTATTTTTGAGTTTCAGCTTATAGTTTATTTATTAAAGTAGCTTAAAAAGTTGTCATCTACAACTTTGTTCTTTTATGTTTTTAAAAAAAAATAAAAAAAGGGGAAGTGGAAATCGGGGGTGAGCAAGGCTCGAACCCCCGACCTCAACACCTCAACCCTTTTATAAACACACACACCACACTCCTTACCGCTGTGCCCTTGGGTCTTTTCCGTTAGACTCTCACACTATTAAATCTTTATACTCATTTTTCCCCAATAAGCCTTATAAGCTGTTTCAGCTTATTTCGCGGCTTATTTGATAAGTTGTGCTTATAAGTTTATTTTTCCTAGGTTTTAATTAGTATAAGCTAATTTCTGTAATTTTTCTAGAATTTTTATAGTTCGTTTAGTATTTTTAAACATTTATTTTCATTAAAAACTTTAAAAAATCATAAAAAATAGAAAAATAATCAAAAAAATATAAATCTTTTTAGAAAATTTTCTTTTATCATAAAGTTCATAGGAAAATTAGTTTTGCTTTCGTAGGGTCTAAATTGCAAAATTTTGTTTTTTAAAGAACGGGATTCGTTCCCGTTCTCGTTTTTCGTGTTTTAACGCTCATTTTAACTCCGTTTTTGTTCTAGTTTTCTTTAAACTTACTTTTTAGTCAAATAGAGTCCATTTAAAAAGACAAATTTAAATTTGGTTTATTTTTAGACATTTAGGGTTTTAGACCTCCGTGTGGTGGTCCCGTTTTGCTTTTTTTAGTTAAATTTTGATTTCCAGTTATTTGTCTTCATGCTTAATTGTTAATTTTAATTTTTAAAAGTAGATAATCCAACCAACCCTTGTTTTCTATTCAAATCATTGTCCGAACATCAAACGTAGCTTCAATTTCACAAGTCGTTGGGGGATAAACGACCCGGGAATCATACTTCCCGGTTAATATACGTATTATATGATATTATATACATTTTAAAAAATTTCCTCTTTACCTTTGTCCTCAAGGGTAATCTGGTAATTTTTCATCATATTATATTGTATTTTACGTGTATAAAATTGACGAATCAATTTTGGTGCCGTTGCCGGGAATTTGTGATTAAGATTCTCTCGTTTGAAGTTTGTTGATCGTGATTTGAAGACCCTTTCATTTTTAAAAGTTTTGTTTTTATTAAAAAATCAAAAAATATAAAAAATAAAAAGTAAAAAAAATATTTTTCTTTTCTTTTAGTATAATTATCATTAAAAAATCAAAACAATATAAAAAATTGTCCAATATAAAAAAATAAATAAAGAAAGTTGGTGAAAGAACACCAACAAATAATACCTTCAATTGAGGTATTATCCATTAGTAAGTTCCCAACTCGAATCAAAGATTTAAAAACTTGCCATTTGTGTCATTTACGAAATACGGCTCACCTTAAAAAGTAAAATTTTTAAGAGCTACCGTGAAGTAAATTTGATTATTTGGTTTAAGTTGTCTTCTCGTTATCCGTTAATTTAGTTTGTTTAAAAAAAATAATAAAAAATAATAAAAATTAAAAAAATTAGTTTAAATTTTCTTTTTCTACTTTGTGCATGCGCACTCGTTCTCAAACCCGCAACCGTAACCGTCAACAACAAGCCCAACCGGCTGTTGTTCAACCATTTCATTTAGAAGAACATTTTGTTAATCCTCCCTTAGTTCCGATGGCTGATAACCGGACTATGGCATAATTGCTCCAAGCACCCACCGAGGGGTACGAGGATGCAATTGTAATTCCCGAAATCAATGCTAATTTTGAGTTAAAGCATGGTTTGATCAATCTTGTTCAAAACAAACAGTTTTTCGGACATGATAAAGAGGATCCACATGCTCACATCCGTTATTTCAATAAGATTACTTCAACAATGAGATTCCCGGATATCCCGAGCACGTCAATTAAGCTTATGCTTTTTCCGTTTTCTCTTGAAGGTTCAGCCCGGATTTGGCTAGAGAAAGAACCTCCTCGATCAATTTTGACATGGGATGATCTTGTTTCAAAATTCATTAATCAATTCTTTCCTCCTTCAAAAACGACAAATCTTCGTAACGAAATCACGAGATTTCAACAAAGATTTGACGAATCGTTTTATGAGGCTTGGGATCGATTTAATGACCTTCTTCGAGCATGCCCACATCACGGATTTTCAGAATTACATCAATTAGATACGTTTTACAATGCTTTGAATGCTAATGATCAAGATTCGTTGAATTCTGCTGCGGGTGGAAACTTTTTGGATAAGATGCCTCGTGAATGCTTGAGAATTATCGAGAGTAAATCCAAGGTTCGTAATTCACGAAACAAGGCAGTCGTTGCTAAAGTGAGTTCGAATTCATCTACCCCCGGAATTTCACCAGATGTTGCTGCTCTTACAACCGAAGTTTCTGAACTTAAGAATATGATGAAGACTATGCTTATCGACAAACAAAAAGCCCAAGCTCCCGCACCCGTAAAAGCGGTCGAGCAAAGTTGTGTAACTTGTGGAGGTGCTCATTCTTATAGAAATTGTCCAGCCACCGATGGAAATGTTTATCGAGACAACATTCAAGAATACGTTTCACAAGCTGCTGCAGCTAATTTTAATCAAGGAAATACCAATTCTAGACCTCCGATGGTTTCAAACCAAATCCGACCTCCTGGTTTTCCTCCGATTCAAAACAATCAAAACCGTTTCAATCAGAATCAAGGAAATAATTTTAACCAAAATCGAGGAACCAATTTTAATCAAAACCGTGGAAATAACTTCTATCAAGGACAAGTGTATCAACCTCCGACTAGTCAACCACCAGTTTACCAAGCTCAACCTTATCAAGCTCCCGCTCCGCAAATGCAAAGTTTTTCAAAGACTGATTTTGAGAATTATGTCAAGGCTAATGATCCTATATTGAGAAATATGCAAAATCAAGGCCAAGGTTTACAAAACCAGATGACAAATTTAACGGAAATGCTTTCTAAGTTCGTAAATTCCAATACCGCTTCGTCTTCGAATTCAGGTTCTCTTCCAAGTAACACAGTTACTAACCCGAAGGAAGACTTGAAGGGTATTACTACCAGAAGTGGTGTTGCTTATCAAGGACCTACGATTCCTACTTCTTCTCCTAAAGTAGTAGAACGTAGAACCGAGGTGACAAAGGACACAGTTTTTCCTAATAATAACGGAATTACCGAAGACGTCCAACCTCCGGTTGTCCAAGTTGAAAACCAAAATCCAGTTTCTGAGCCAGTTGATGCTCCAGTTAGTGCACCGATGCCTAACCAGAAACCGTTAATTCCTTATCCTTCAAGGCGAAATGATGAGAAGCGCCGTGAAAATGCTGACGAACAAAAAGAGAAATTCTACGAAATCTTCAAAGATATGAGTTTCAAAATTAGTTTCGTGGATGCTTTGACTCTTATGCCTAAGTTTGCTTCAACTCTTAAAGCCTTAATTGGAAATAAAGAAAAGCTTAGTGAGATGGCTAGAACCCCTTTGAACGAACATTGCTCGGCGGTCATACTTAACAAGATACCCGAAAAACTTGATGACCCCGGCAGATTCCTAACTCCATGTAAATTTCCCAGAATGGATGAGTGCTTAGCCTTGGCCGATCTTGGCGCTAGCATAAATCTCATGCCATTTTCCGTGTGGAAAAAAATTAACCTTCCAAACCTGACTCCGACGTGCATGACACTAGAACTAGCAGACCGTTCAATCTCCCGACCAATCGATATTGCTAAAGATGTCAACGTTAAAGTTGGTGTATTCCAGTTTCTAGCCGACTTCGTGGTCGTAGATTTTGAACCAGACCCTCGAGTACCTCTAATTCTTGGGAGGTGTTTTCTTAAGACCAGTCGTGCTTTGATAGACGTGTACGAAGGTGAATTAACCCTTCGAGTAGGAAATGAGGCCATTACTTATAATCTTGATCAAACTTCGAGATACTCGGTTAATTATAATGATATGACGGCGAATCGAATCGACGTTGTTGAATTAGCTTGTGAGGAGTATTCTCAGGAAGTTCTAGGATTTTCAGACGTGATCGCAAGTGGCAATCCCACTCCCTATTATGATCCGATAGTTTCAAATTCTTCTCCGACTCTCACTCTTACGGGGAAGGTGGATTTTCTACTTTTAGAAGAAGCTGATGCTTTTCTTGCTCTAGCCGACGATCCAACTTCACCGGAAGTTGATGAATCTTATTATGACCCAGAAGGTGACATTCTTATTCTCGAAGCACTCTTTAACAGTGATCCTTCACCACCTCCGAACCAAGGATATTATTTGCCAGAAATCAAAAAGGAACTTAAACTTTGTGAAGCCCAAATTGCCAAATCTTCAATTGATGAACCTCCTGAGGTTGAACTTAAGGACTTACCGCCTCATCTCGAATATGCATTTTTGGAAGACAACAACAAGTTGCCAGTCATAATTGCCAAAGATTTGAGTGTCGATGAAAAGACCGCTCTCATAAAGGTTCTAAAGTCCCGAAAGCAAGCAATTGCTTGGAAACTTTCCGACATAAAGGGTATTAACCTGGAATTTTGTTCTCATAAAATTCTAATGGAAGAGGATATGAACCAGCGGTCCAACATCAGAGAAGGGTTAAATCTAAGATCCATGATGACATCAAGAAAGGCGGTTGAAAAACTTCTTGATGCAGATTGATCTACCCAAATTCTCGATAGTCCCCATGGGTGAGCCCAGTGCCTGTGTCCAAAGAAAGGAGAATGACCTAGTTGACCCAATGATGAAAATGATAGTAACCAACTAGACTTGTAACGGGATGGAGATTTTGTATTGATTTATCAAAAGTTTGAACGAAGCCTACCCGTAAAGACCCTTCCCTTTTCTATTTATGGATCAAATGCTTTGAGAGACTCGCAGAAATAGTAACTATTGTTTCCTCGATGGTGATTCTCGAGGTTATTTTTCAAATACCAATCGATCCCGAAAGCTCAAGAAAAAGACCACGACTCACCTGCCCATACGAAACTGTTTCTTAATCACCCGCATTCCTTGTTGGCTTATGTAAATGCCCAGGCACGTTCCAGGTGTATGATGCTATTTTTCACATGATATGAATTGAAAATACAATGGAATTTTTCATGGATGACTTTCATTTTTTTGGAAATTCTTTTTCTACGTGCCTTTTCCAATTTAAGAAAAGAATGCTTAAGGTGTGAAGACACTAATTAGCTCTAAATTAGGAAAAACGCCATTTTTATGGTGAAAGGAAGGCATCGAACTTGACACAAACTTTCAAAGAAAGGAAATAGAAGTCGACAAAGCCAAAATAGATGTCATTGCTAAATTACCTCACCCAATTACCGTCAAGGGTATTAGGAGTTTTCTCGGACATGCAGGTTTTTACCATAGATTTATTAAGGATTTTTCAAAGATTTATCGACCCATGACACATCTCCTTGAGAAAAACACTAACTACTCCTTTTTTAATCAAGGAATGGCATACAAGCTTTTCAGACCTAAAGAAAAATTAACCGAAAGCTCCAATTCTGATTAGCTCCTGAGTGGGACCAAGCCCTTTGAGCTATTTGCGATGCAAGCGACTATGCCATAGGAGCGGTTCTGGGGCAACGAATTGAGAAACACTTTAGGCCGATACATTATGCAAGCAAAACAATGACAAGGCGGATCAAACTACACCACAACAAGAAAAGGTAATGTTTGGTTTGTGGTGTACGCTTTCAAAAAATTCCGGTCATACCTCATCATGAATAAAAGCATAGTGTATACAGACCATTCCGCCCTTAAGTACCTTTTTGCCAAAAAAGATGCCAAAGCAAGATTGCTAAGGTGGGTTCTACTCCTTTAGGAATTCGATTTCAAAGTCGTTGACACGAAAGGAGCTGAAAACCTCGCGGCAGATCATTTATCTAGACTTGAGAATCCTCATAAGGATATATTAGAAAACAAGAACATAAATGAACATTTTCCTTTAGAAACTCTTGGAGTTATTTCTAGTAAAAATACCCCATGGTTTGCTGACTATGCAAATTTCCATGCGGAGAATTTTATCATCAAAGGAATGTCAACTCAACAAAAGAGAAAGTTTTTCAAGGATGTTAAACATTATTTCTGGGACGATCCCTATCTTTTTCAAACTCGTACCGATCAAATCATTCCATAGTGTGTGCATGGGCAAGAAGCTATTGATATTCTTAAAGCTTGTCATGAAGGACCCACCAGGGGCCATCATAGTGCAAATCTCACCGCTCGGAAAGTATTTGATGCCGGTTTTTATTAGCTCACAATTTACAAAGATGCCCATGAGTTAGTCAAAAACTATGACTCATGCCAGCGTCAGTGAAAAATTTCACAACGAGATGAGATGTCACAAAATTCCATCCAAGTGGTGGTAAATCTTTGATGTTTTGGGGCGATAGGGACACTATGGTACCAATTCCATCTTCCACAGAGGAAATAAATACATCCTCGTAGCTGTTGATTATCTTTCAAAATGGGTCGAAGCCAAGGCGCTCCCCACAAATGATGCTAGAGTTGTAGTTAAGTTTTTGAAATCTCTGTTTGCCCGATTTGGAACACCAAGAGCTATTATAAGCGATCGTGGGACCCATTTCTGTAATGACAAATTTGCTAAAGTAATGTCTAAGTATGGGGTCACTCATCGTCTAGCTACCGCTTATCACACCGCTCAAGACGAGTGGTCAAGTGGGGGAGGTGTCAAATCACAGGTTTGAAACGTATGCTAGAAAGGACGTTGGAGAAAACCGTGCCTCAGGGTCAGAACAAATTAGACGAGAGCTTTGTGGGCCATTTGTACTGCTTTCAAGACACCAATTGGTTGTACGCCTTACAAGCTTGTTTATGGAAAGTCTTGTCATTTACCAATCGAGTTAGAACATAGAGCATACTGGGCTTTAAAACATGCTAACTTCGATCTTAAAACCGCGGGTGATCACCGGAAGCTTCAGCTGAATGAACTTAATGAGCTTCGTGATCAAGCTTATGAGAATTCTTTGATTTATAAAGAGAAGACGAAGAAGCTTCAATCACGACTCAAAGATAAAAAAACCGCATTTTCAATGTTGGTGATCGATTTATTTTACTCTTCATCAACCTTCCAATTCATTACTGAGGACCAAAACGATATCCAGTTGTCACATAGTTGATTCATATAAATCTCCGCAAGTCACCTACCGCAGTGCTGTTATGATGATTGACACAGAAGGATTCCATTCGTCATTGGTAAATAACTATAGAGTATCACTCTGAATGTTTCTGGCAAATAATCACAATGATATGCGTAGGACTCTTGATAACAGCTTGTGACTGATGATGTTTAACAATGTTTGAAATGGAATGTTTCCGTATAAACGAATTTTGATTGATCTCATTGGCTACTAGACTGATGTAGGGCATTTTGGGTTTTAGTACTCCGGGAAGGCTGGAGCAGACTAGCCACCTATTCATAAACAACCAATCCGCGGGAGTGAGATGTCCAATAGATAACGTGTGTATCTCCGTGACAAAATGAGAAAGTTTTCTGTTTGAGATAAACCCGATGGCTGGTGAAGGGTGTGCATAGCATTTACTGGGCTCCAATGATGTCCGTTTTCAATACTAGAAATCATCTTTGTGATTCTGATAGCATATGTATTGACCCGGTTTCTGCCTTAAGTTGTATGGAGGGCTTCTTTCTTTAGACCCTTTATCCTTACATTTCTTTTTCATTCTTCAACCCCTTCAATGCTTACCAAGACGTCATTACTAACACCTTGTTGTGATTGTTCCAGTGTTAACTCAATCTTAGTGGCATTAATCCCATTTTTTCATTCATCTCCAATCATACCTAAGGACTTCTACTTCTAACTTTGGATTATCCTTGGGTAATCCTCCGGTTCTGTTGGATCATATGGAATTGATCCCTAACCTAACCACCATATGACTTAAGAATCGCGTGAAATTAAGATGTTGTTGGGATAAGATAGACAACCATTAAACCTTTTCAGCACATTGAGTGAATAAAAGATCATATTTTAAAAACATCTTTCTCACCCTTATTATTAAATAATAAAACACTTAGTTTTTGAAATACTTTTGTGATTATTAATATGTCTTGAAATTCCGGGGAGGAGAAAATATTTTCAGCTTGAAATGGTTTTGGAACATTTTTGATCAATGGGTTTGAAAACATAAGAAGTCGTTGTTGATGTATCCAAAAACAATTAAAACTTTGTTTTATCGAAAAACATCCCCCCTCAAAAATAGGACCAATAGAAAATTGTTGTATTAGGAAAAATCGAGAAGGGTTGGAGTTGTTGGAACACACAAATTTGAAAGATTATGAATTTCATCGAGAAATTCTTGAAAAATGTGTTTCAACTTTATTGAAAAACCAGATGTTAGGGATTCTCTTCTAACGCTAAGGGTAAGCGCACTGAAACGTACACTATCCTTTTTCTTGAGCTAAAAACATTGAATGTCTTGTAAGAACAGCTCAAGACCGAGAAACGTTAATTTTCTCGTTGTGAGGATAAGTTATAAACCTTCCTTTATTTGAAGTCCGGGTTATGTACTGACATTTGCACATAAGCCATTTAGAAAATTAGAAATGACATGTTTTGAAACTATTTGCAACTCTCGCTCGAACTTCATTTACACACCCGTGTCAATGTTAATCGACATTTCTAAGCACGTAAATGTTATCGATTCCAAGAGACATGTCGAGAAGATTCTTTTTGGAATTTTTCTATTTTTCTATTTTTCTGATTTTCTGATTTTGTATTTATTTACCTGTTGTCCTCAGCATTGCTATGTGAAGGTGGAATAGTAATTCCAACTCTTGTCGTGATGTAGCTGTCTTGTTTGCTTAAGGAACAACTTTTGGAACCAGCTTTGAACTTGACTGTTCATTGTTGTGGTCTTGAATTCCGATTTCTAAACGATTATGATCAGAAGTCATTTGATGAAGAACGAGGCTTGAACTGCGTTGTTCAAACGTCAATTGAATCATTGAGGAACGGGGCCTGAAGTGTTATTTTCAGTAGACGCCATTTGATGATCATCAGATTAAAATTCCTTGAAGCCTTGTTTTCTGAGATATCTGTCTTTTTCGCAACCAAATTCTGAGTCCTTCCTTTATAGGATTGAACGATGTACCTGTACTTAAGAGAGTACCTGCATTGACATTAAGAGCTTGTTCGCTTTTACATTGGTTAGTGATATCTGCATTTGAACCATTTGGGGGTTCACTGTCAACCTTTGTTGTGCTAGAGACAAATGTCTTTCCAGTTGGAACCCATCTAAGACCAACAGTCTTGAAAATCTTACCCGTTTGTTTCCACCTAAGACAAGATCTAGGAGTCATCTTTTTCTCAGGGACAGTGGTAGTCTTTTTCTTTGAAAACCTATGTCCTGATGGGATCTGTCTTTCTGGTCTCTTAGATTCCCTTGTCTTTTCTACGGGCATATATCGCTTTGTTGTCTTATGGGATTTTGCGTCCTTATTCTGTGCAGAGGCACGAGGATTTAACTTCGAGAGGTATCCTAAGACGCATTCATCATGATTTGCACTGAAAAGGTACTTTTTGCATGTAGGACATCGCAAGTCATTGGACTTCAAGAAAGGCTTTTGTTTCCTATGTTCTCCTTCTATGTGAACGACATTACACGCAGTTACAGACTTTGTTTTCTTAGAAATACTAGAAATCCTATGATGGTCTTCTACTACCTTCTTTGTAAACTTCACTTGACTAATGTTTGGCACGACCTTTTCTTTCACTTGATAGCTTTTAAGCTGTGGTCTGCTAACACTAGTAGTGTGAATTACTCCTGAGATTTTAGACATGTGAGTGATTAGTATATCCTAGAAGCAAGAGCCAACTGTGGTGTTCTAGTTTGAGTTGTGGTGAGCAAATCCTAAACATTCCTGTGTTAACCACAGTTGTGTTTCGAACCGCTTGGTTCTTTTCTGAGGCTAATTCTGTTGAGTGACTGTTTTTAAAATAAACCAATCCCGGACCCATTAGTTTTATTAACCGACTGTATTCGTTTGAAAAACTTCTCATTTCAGGAGAATTTGAAAAAGGAGTCGGTTTTCCTAAAACTGATGGTTTTTGGAATCCTTTGAAGCATATGTTAGGGTAGTCAACAACAATGGTTTATCAAACTAAGTTTTCACCAGACTTTCTTTGTTACCAAAATGATTTCTTTAACTCATTTATCACCATTCTTGTCTTGCTTTGAGCTTTCAAATCTTGTATTTCATGTTATTGTTCCCGTTCTTTTCGAAATATATATGAAGCATTTTCTTGCAAACTGGGTTGCTTTTCATCTTTCTTTACAATGTTTGTAATGAAAGTTTCAAGAGAAATTGAGTGTTTTTCAAGTTTACAACCTTTTTTAAAAATTATTATGAACTTCTTTGTTAACAATTCAGTTTGTTTTCGAAGCTTTTGTGCAAGACATTCACATTCTTTGACTTATGAAGATATAAGCATGTGCTAATTCATATGAGCATTTAAATCAGACAAGAATGCAAATATGAACATGTAACATCTTTAGACACATCACTCTTCGAGAAAGTAGATCATATATGTTGAAAAATCAGCCTTTTCTGATTCAAGTTTCGTCAAGCTCCCTTTTCAAGGGAACTAACATACTCCAAATCGTCATTCATTTCCATTATTTGAGTCATGAATAAAACAATGACATCCAGTATAGTATATATCTGATAGAGGCATTAAATAAGATTTGGGGGATCAAAACTTCATACACTTGCAGTTGGTTAGAAATGCACTACTAGTATGATAGACCATGTTTTTTGACCAAGATTTTTCTAAAATGATTGAAGTTGTTTGTCATTTCGTTATAAAGTAGTCTACTTTTACTAATGGATTTAGAAATGGGTAGAAAGCCAACGTTTTTAGCAATGTTTGGTTTTGTCCTAACAAACGTTTTTCTCCACATTGTCTTTCCTAAACTGCTTTAGCGCGTCCAACTGGATCAAGATAAGGCTTTGGGATGGTGGTTTGAAAGTTTCATAAAGACTGTTTTTGATATGTGTAATTATAATATGTATCACTTGTCTTATCCAATTTTGATCTACTCTCCTTTTCAAGAGTCACTGTGTCTTCCCCATTGGGGCAAAATCTGTTTACAGGATCAGAAGTATCATATGGGATCTCATACAAACGAGGCTTATCAGATTGAGCTTTCTTAAGGTACTTTGGATTAGCAAAGGTTGATCTACCATGATACTTGCGCATTTGGGTGCTAACATGGAATGGTCCTGAATTGACTGATTGCGTTTATAAAGAATTCTTTAAAGAACTTTTATTTGTTTAGTCCATTTCAATCATCGTGTCAAAGTCCCTTTTTCCTTCCTTAACCTTTAAAATCCAAAATAACCTTATTTTCTCATTGGAGTTGACCTTCAAATTGTGACCTAGTTCAACAAAGACCTTTTTGAGTAGCTCATCGTATTTTTGCTTGACAACTGAAAATTTTTTTCTGTTGAGGAATGTGTTTAAACTAGAGTAGCATTATGAATGATTAGTTTTATGGAGTTTTGAAAAAAAAAATAGTGTGTATTGATTTTGTTGGATCTTAAGTGGATATTGTGATTGAAGTTGTGGTTTTGTAAGCAATTCACGTTCACGGGATTTTACACGTCTATGATTAAAACCGATAAATGAATTAACGTGATTTTTACAGAATCAATAAGAAAACCGTAGATTGATATGATCGGAATCAGCGGCCACAAATTCCAAAGAAAAAACTGAAAAATGACAATAAATCACTGAAAACAACTTTTTGGGCCTTGAATAAATCCTTAACCTAACCAAAGTTGGTTACAGCTTGATGCCGTCCTACGGTTTTTTTCTCTTCGTTTTGAGAGCTCAACGTGCCTGAACGGAGTTACGATCAAAAGTTTATGGCCGTTATAACTGAAACCCTTTTCCGGCCACGCAAAAATTTAAAAAAAAATTCGTTCGGTACCAAAAAAAAAAATTGCTCGTATCGAAATCAAAAGTGTTCGATCCGCTCGTTCGATCGCTCGTTCGATCGGCTCGTTCGATCGCTCGTTCGATCCGCTCGTTCGATCGCTCGTTCGATCGCTCATTCGATCGCTCGTTCGATCACGCTAGTTCGATCGCTCGTTCGATCGCTCGTTCGATCGTTGAGGTTTTCCGCTCGTTCGATCGTTGAGGTTTTCCGCTCGTTCGATCGTTGAGGTTTTCCGCTCGTTCGATCGTCTAGTTCGAGTCCGCTTGTTCGATCGCTGCGATTTGAGTCCGCTCGTTCGATCGCTGCGATTTGTCACTCGTTCGATCGTGACGTTTTTCGCTCGTTCGATCAATACGTTTTTCCACTCGTTCGATCGATACGTTTTTCCACTCGTTCGATCGATACGTTTTTCCACTCGTTCGATCGATACGTTTTTCCACTCGTTCGATCGTAACGTATTTTCTTCACTTTTTTCGTTCTTCTCTTCTTGTTACCCGCGTTTCCAACAACAAAATGAGCCACGAAAAAAGTATTTATGCCGAGTGATGAATCAACCTAGCTGCCGAATTCAATATGCTTACCACACCAAAAAAAACCACGCTATCCACCCGAGGCGATTGATACCAATTGTAGGAACCGATTAATACTTCCACTTCATAACCCGAACACGAAAACAAGAAAAGAGATAGAGAGAGAGAGACGAAATAGAGAGAGAGTAGAGAGAGAGTTGAGAGAGAAAAGAAAAAAATATATTTTTAGAAAAAATAAAACTAGATATTTTCATATGAAAATATCTATATATATATTTAGATATTTTAGAAAATATCTAAATATATATATACCCCTACACATTTAATGTGACGCGCGGGATATATAACTAGGACCCGGGCTCGGGTTTTGCTTTGGGATTAAACCCAAAACATATACAATATTAGATTATCTATCGAGCCCGATTCCCGATAATATTTAATTACAACATTAACTAATTAAAGACCGAAGCTCCATCGTAGAGTGACCGAGCTTCCTTGTTCGACTCAATAAATTGAGGCTAACAAGTTTGTAGTGTAAAGTCAATCTGTTTGAGTTTATTTTGTTTTTTTAAAGTTTTTTTCATAGCTTAATTTAGGGCTGCACTTTGCCTTTTAGTTTTTACAAAAATTTGAAAAATCCCTCAACATATACTAAGTTAAACAGTCTTTTTTCATTTGGTTTTTTCATAGCTTATCTGAGTTTAGCTTATTTGTTAAATATTTGCTTATTGAGTCTTAAAAAAGCCTCACAGTTAGCATAATCTCATTTAGTTAAAATTTTGCAAACTGTCAGCTTTAGTTAGCTTATTTCTGGCTTATTAATAAGATTGTCAAAAAGTTGTTTTTATAAAAGTTGCTTATTTTTACTTGTTTTATAGCTTTTTCAAAAAGAAAACAAAAAAAATGTTTTATAAAAAAGAGAGGTCACAGGGGTCGAACCTGTGACCTCCCCTTCACACACCCAACACCTTAACACCACCACTCACTACCACTCGCCCTTGGGTCTTTTTCGTTATAACTTCACCCCAACTTTCTTTTATACCCTCCCTTTAAGCTTTCAGCCATTTTCTGCTTATTTCTAGCTTATTTAAATAAGCTGTTGGGATAATTTTATTTTTCATAGGATTATAATTGTGCAAAGTACTTTTCCTGAATTTTTTAGAATTTTCCAAATTAGTTTAGTATTTTTAATTAATTTTTTATATTAAATCAGTTTTTAATTCATAAAAAATATAAAAGTCCAAAAAATATAATTCTTTTTTAAAAAATTTCTTTTATCATTTAGGTCATTTAAAAATTAAATTTGCATTTGTAGGGTCAAAATTTTAGAATTTAAGTTTTTAAAGCTCGGGTTTTGATCCCGTTATTGTTTTTCGTGTTTTAACTTTAATTGCTTTCGTTTTTAGCTTGCTTTTATTTGTTCTTGCATGTTATTTGTAGAATTAGAATCCAAATCAAAATTTGATTATTCAAACACGCGATCATGAACTTAAACTCGATTCTCAATTCACGCCTCGTCGGGAAACGACCCGGGAAGGTTTTGGATTTTACTTTGGGTAAAAGTAATCTTCTAGAAGCCTTACGGAATACTTACTCTCTCTTCTTAATTGATATTTTGGTTATATATTATATATATGTATTAAGCAATTATTACTATATATATATATATATATATATATATATATATATATATATTAAGTTTGAAATCAGTGGACATCGTTCTCTAACTATTAGGGACGGGCTATAACTGTTTAGTGATAAAAAATGTGGTCATTAGCTGAACCATATTTTTACGTATTAATAGAACCATGTCATTTCTCAAATTGAAAACATGTATTAAATAAACTTACTAGAAGGTTTCACACTTTTAAAAAAATGAATTTTCTCATCCCCTTACCTTCAAAAGTAATCTTTCTTGTGAAACATCCATATTAGCGTGGGCGGTAGACCCAAACTGGTTTCTAGGAATCAAGGGCATTTGACTCATTGGGCCATATTGGGCATATCAAGAATAATAAAGTCTACTGGGAACGTAAACTTTCCTATTCCTACTAGTACATTTTCAGCAATTCCTTTTGGATGTTTCACTGTTATGTCTGCTAATTCAACTGTTAACTTAGTGTGAGCTAATTCATTTAAACATAAGTTAAGGTAGGTCGAGAGAGGCATGACACTTATGTTAGCTCCTAAGTCAGCAAGGGCATTTTCAAAGCAAACATTATTAATATAGCAAGGTAAGGTGAAACTTCTTGGGTCTTTCTCCTTTCGAGGTATGAAATTGTCGAAATGTGAAGCTTCATATGAGTAAGCTTCCAAGAATTGTGGTTCATACGATCTCCTTTTCTCATCACATTAGTAATCATTCAAACGACTTAGAAAAGGAATAGTCGTTTGTCTTGACTCGAAAATCAGCTTATTGTTCTGTTTTACCAATACGGCTTATTGGGGTGATCCTATACGGCGTATCGGGGTCGTATCAGTATCTAAAGTAGTCGAAATTGACTTGACATGATCCCCCGGGTTTGTTTCAGTAGAGCTAGGTAGGCTTTCAAATCCTCTTTCCTGTAGTACCTTACTCATTTTCCAGATTTAAATCTCTAAAGTTTTAATTGAAGCTCCTTGGTTCCTGATGGCAGCGTCCGTAGAAGCTCAAATTTCTTTAATCAAGTTGGAGTTTTCTTTATGTCTTTTTTCCGATTCACTTAAAACTTGCTCAGTGATTCTTCCATTGATTATCTTCATTCTTGATACGAAGGGTTTGCATTATTTCTTTGGTAAAATCCTAGAGCTGCTGCTCTATATTGCCCTCCTTGTTGGAAGGGTGCACCAAATTGAGTATAGTAAGCTTCTTCAAGGGTTTTACCTTCTTATTTGAGTGAACAGTCTTTGGTGTAGTGAGGTCCCTTACATTGCTCACATCTCACTTGAGCAGCATATACCTTTTCATTAACCTTCTTGATTTCTCTTCCAAGATTATTAAGTTGTGCTTGTATGGCTGCCAATCCATCAGAAGTTTCAGTACTTCTTGTCTTAGATGTTCCATTATGCCATTTTTGAGAATATTCGGCCATCTCTTGGATGCCTACTTTTGCATTGGCAGTTGTCTTAGTTGGTAAGGCACCTTTTGAATCAAGAATTTGTCTAGTCGAAACTTCCAATCCATTATAAAACAAGATAACCTCCTGCATCTCCGTTAAATAGTGTTGAGGACACTTCATCAAGAGTTCTTTAAATCTCCCCCATGCTTGATAACGAGTTTCATCGGGTTCTTGCTGAAAGTTATTGATCTCCTCCATGTTCTTTGCAGTTCGAGCAGGTGGAAAATACTTGCTTAGAAATTTTGCCTTTAGATCTTCCCAAGTTTTAATCAAACCAGATGGTTTGTTTCTTAGCCAACAACTCGCGGCTCCAGTTAGGACATAGGGAAGACTCAAAGCATTTCTTGATCTTGAGTTACATTAGGAGTATGGAATAAATCAACAATCTCAAGAACTTTCTCAATATGTTCGTTTGCATCTTCATGATCTGAACCACTAAAGGTGTTGTCGCGTAGTTCTTTAAGAAATTGGCCTTTCAGTTCAAAGTGATCTTTGTCATTGATTTTAGGCCTAGCAATGCCCGATCCATAGTTAGCTCGGGTTTTTCTCGTGTATTCTTCCATGGTTTCCGCCATTGTTTTTGTTACTTCTTCCTCGGAATTTTCTTCTAGATCAGAAAATAGTTTGAATTCAGGCGATCTTGATTCGTCAAGACTTAGTGTCTTGAAAAGCTTCCTAGATGAGCGAAATTCTCGTTCCGGATCTTTGAAAGGCGTAAATAGTTCCTTTGTTGAACTCCTTGTCATGCACTTCCTGAAACAGAGGATAAACAATCAGTAGGATATGCTCGGGAAAAAGAAAACACAGAAAATCAACCACAAAAATCAAATATGAAGAATATTATTCTGTTGTTGTATCAGACGATCGATACGCCGTATTCAATTGATCTGAATACGCTGTACCAATCTACTGAATGGATACGATGTATTGGATAAAAAAAGTTAGAAATGCCATATATAATTAGAGTGAATACGCCGTATCAAATTATCGACCAGAACAATGTATTGAAAACAATTAAAACACACAAAACAAACACACAAATAAAACAAGCAAACTATTAAAAATATATATACAAAATTTTACACTAATCTAAATTACACTAATTAATCTAAATTACACTAATCCTAAGGGTTAAATTAATCTAATGTTAAAAACCAAAATATTAAATAAAAATCAAGATTAAAATTTCACTCCCCGACAGCGGCGCCAAAAACTTGATGTGTCGTCGTGTAGGTGTTATTTATGTTTTCAAGTTTTAAATTTATATTTTGCCGACTTTACCTAAAATAACACTTCAACAGGCATTGTATCCGATCAGATGGAGTTTCGTGGTAAGTAGGGTGTCGATCACTAAAAGGGAGAACTAATCTTTTATTTTATCAATATTTTGGTTATCAAAACTAAGTTAATTTAAACTATGTTAATTCTATTCTATGTTAAACCTATGCTAAACATATGTTAATCCTAATTCTAACGGATAAGGGGGTTTTCAGTCTGAGAGACTGGCACAGGTTTTGTGGTAACTTAGATCAATTTAAGACACAATAACACACGCAAGCAGACAGACAAAAGATAAAAGAGCTGTCTAGCCAAATATAAGAAAACTGTATTAACCATCACTAATCCAATTAAAATGTTGGTTTGTTTATTTAGTGCAATGAGTGCTTATCTCGAGGTGTCATATCATTCCAAGATTTAGGCGGTACTTCTTCCTAAAACCTAGACACGTAGAATTCTGTCACAATTAAATGCATCCGCATAAAGCATCCTATTTGCTGATTATAATCTATCTTAGGAGATTAATAATGGTGTTCTTATTAAAATCCTAGCTCATAGAGACTTTACCCACTTACTGCTTAATGGCAATATGTATACTAGTAGTCCACTGTCTAAGTCTTTACCAATTGACTAAGGACGTACTCGTTGATCCTAGGTTCACCTGCTGGTCCAGCTAAGCTCACTAATCTAAAGGTAAAGATAGGGAATTATTTGTGATCCTATTGATCTAGATATATAAATCACTATATGGAGAGCCATCCCGGCATCTAGCTAACTTGGTCGGTATCACTAGATCCAGTTGAATGACAGGTCGCACACAAAAGAACATAAACAAGTATAAATTGATAAACATAAACAAGCACTCAACGATAAATTAAGCAGTCGATATAAACAAACCAAACATTTAAATCTTCATAACCATGGCTAATACCCAAGGGTTTAGCCCTTAATCATCATAATCAATACAAGAGTAATAATTCAACCAAGGTAAACTAACCGAGTTAAACGAATGATACCAAAAATCAAACAATTACTAGAGTATAGGAGATTACAAGGTGCTTCCTATAAAATTAATAGATTTGCTTGACCTCTTCTGCTCTTCTTGTCTTCTAAAAATCGACGTTTGTGTTTAAGGTATCGAAAATATGATCAAACACACTAAAAACCCGTTTTTAGATTTTCTATTTATAGTGTCTGGAATTTGGTTGATACGGTGTATCGAGAGAGTTGGATACGGCGTATCGGGGGTTTCTTGGAGTAGGGACCACGTTTAATATCTTCCAGAATATTTTATTACTTTATATTGAATACGGCGTATGGATGTCTCTTGGATACGACGTATTGGATTTTGTATCTTCGTGGTTTCTTGTGAAGTGCAGGCACTGATACGTTGTATCTTCCTTGATGGATACGACGTATAGGATGTCAGAGTCAGTTTCTTTATATTTCTTCGTTTAAGCTCCAGAATGCGTGCCTTTTAGCTAATCTTCACCAAGTACTCCATAATTACTACAATTCTCAAATATAAACAATTAAGTAACAATTCTTGCAATAATCATACAAAATGGGTAATTTACATGGGATAAATGATGTTATAAAAGTGACGTTATTTGAAGTCATCAAGAGTCATCAAAGGGTACTAAAGCCCTATGCGGACCATCACCAACTCAGAAAGTGGTGGATGATGATGAATTAATACAAGAAGGTGAAGTGGATGATATAGAAATGGCACAAGATGATGATATGACAGCTGATTATATGCCTGTAGAATATATGATGTATCTTATCTCATAATAAAATGACAAGAAATATAGAGAGAGTGGAAGGATTGAGCACTTAGATAGAGAAAGGAAAAAGAGAGCAAAATTAGATTAAGAAAATGAACAAGTGAACAACCAACCCTCTCCAAGGTGTGGAGAGGGGTATAAATACTTAGGAGTGGCCAGCCATATGGACTCTTATTGGGCTTAACATGGGCCTTGGGCCTTTCTACCTTATCTAGATTCCAAAAACTATACTACGAGCCCATTTTACAATATTATGGAAGTGACTGATACTTTTCGTATTCCTAACAATCTCCCCATAAAGGAGGTCACTCCATTTTACAAAACTGTTAAACCTAGCATACTATGCTTGTCTTCAATCTTGAGCTCGTAGTCTTTAAACTTTAATCATTAACTTGTGATATGTTGTAGTGGTCACTGACTTTAGGCTTGAGCTTGTTTTATATAGCTTAACTTGTATGTGAACTTAAACTTCTTTGAGATCATCAACCAAGCATAATCTCTTATCATCATCTTGAGATATTATCGCCGTCTTGTGTACTTATGACTTTTGGACCAACATGCTCATACTTTTCTTGAGATTGAAAGCTTGAATAAACATCTTTCTTGAAGTTCTTTAACTTTAACACTTCGTCACTTCAAGAAGGACGTGTGGTATCAGAGTAGCAGAAGTCTTGAAACATGTACTTGAGCTTTCATGATGTATTTATATAAGTCGATCGAGTATGAGCATGTGGCTATGAATCTTGACTTGTCTTGATCCAATAGCTGCGACCATCGGGATTACCTGCATGAAAGGGTTAGTGATAATCAACATGTATGGACGAAAGTGGCTTTATCACTTCGTCGAATACGGTTGCAATAACCACGGTTCCTCGTTGATTAGTATAAATATTGCCTGTGATCGGGTAGAATTCCGATGAATCTCCTTGACAGGGTTTCGTAGTTGTACTAGCCGTTCTTATTACTGGAGCGTCTCAAAGCAGACAACACGGTAAGAGTGAACCGGTAAGTTACTATCTTCCCGATTAAGCCGTCAATTCATGTTCAGCTTTCCGATGTCCAGATATCCTTGTGAGGCTTCCCATGGACATAAGATTGAAAAATGATTTAGGAGAATCAGTCGGTGTGTTAAGATGCAAACGGTTTTTATAACACACCAACAGTTTTATCTTTTTCAAAATTCATCCGTCAATTCATAAGCCGGACTGAATCGATATCCAGTGTCACAAGTTTGATCCTTATAGGATCTTACAAGTCACCTACCGCAGAGCTTGTTTGATGTTGGCTCTGGAAGGATTTCCATCGTCATTATGAATACTTTGGTATCACTCTGATGTTCAGGCAATATCACAAGGATAATGCGTAGGAATCTTAAGTTATTACGTGTTTTCACAGTGTGTGAGCAACAAATACAATTGAATAGTGTCCTAGAGAGATTTATGGATGATCTCATTTGGCTCTAGACTCAATAATGCATATTTGCTTTTAGTAATCGGAGGCTGGAGCAGACTGCCACCTTTACAATACCAACTAACTCGAAGTGAGAAAGTCGATAGAAATGCATGTAATCTCCATGAGAAATGAAACAAGAGTCTTTCAATACCAGACAACAACTTTGTGTTTCTGACAGTTTTTGTATTGACCCAGTTTTTGCCTAAGTGTAAGGTGTGCTTCTTTCTTTTCACCCTTTATCTTACCTGTTCTTTTTCATTCTTCGACCCCTTCAGTGCTTACCAAGACTTCATGACTAGTACCTTGTTGGGTTTGTTCCGGTACTAGCTCCATCCCAGTCGGCAGTATTCCCTTTTCTCACATTTTCTCCTTTTTATCATACTTAAGGACTTCTATTCTAACTAATGGAATGTCCCTGGGTAGATCCCTCCAGTTCTGGCTGGATCGTGGGAACAAATACCTATACCTAACCACCTTATAACTCCAAGTAATCAATTACATGGTCGGTCTTTTGGTATCATTCGCAGCCTTAAAACCATTTGAAAACATCGATCAAGGTACTTTGATATAAATCAAAACATTTAGTACCTCGATGGTTTTACTATTTAGAAATGCTCCCCCGCATATGTGCATCGATAACCAAAAATGTTTAGCACATACGAGGATAGGAGTTCACACTTGAGTCTTAAAGATCACGTTATACAAGTTATATATATTTTAATCACATTTTCTCCCCTTAATAAAAATGTTAAATCTTTTAATATTTTGGATATTAATTGATTTAAATATAAATGCTTTCGAGAAAAAAAGTGTTCTGATTATTAACAAGCCGTATTAGGAACATTTTAATGACCCCCTCAATTTTTGAGGGTATTATATGGTGTTTGAGTACGTTAATTTGAAAAATTTTGAATTTACTAAGAAATTTTAAAAATTCATACTCAAACACAATATAAGCCTAAATATAGTCTACACTACATGTTTACATATTCACAAGATCTGTTAATTATGAGAAAATGACTTGAAATGGAGAAAGACAAAATATGACAAAATCATATTGTTCGTTCGAGCAGAGGTCAGTATCGTAATCTCTCCCACTAACAAATTTCTCTAAGTTCCTTATTAACCGTCTCTCGAACTGCAGCTTGTCGATCGCCTTAATCATGATGCAAGACCTTTGTCGGTCTAAATTAATCCATTTTCTCTTTGACAAGCAATCCATCCTCAAGTTGGAAGCAATATCATAAAGAACAGTACGAACAGATAAGAGCGTGACATCACAGAACTTGTAGAGTTCATCCGAGTGCGTCAACCTGTTTCTCTTGAACTTGTCTAGATAGATGACTCCTTGAGGGTTGTTGTATGCAGCGTATGGAGTTCTTTTGGAGATGTCGGATCTGTATGTATCAGGTTTGGTGATGTTGAGCTTCTTCTGGTAGCTTTTGACTCCCAGCTGAAGGTCTTCTACACGGTGAAGAATGATAATACGTCTGGTAAACATTCGTAATGCCACACCTAAGTCGAACAGATCATCTCTTTTAAGATTGGAGAGTTTCTTTTGAACTAAAAGAAGCAACATGTCTTCAATATCATGCAGATTAAGTCTAGGGAAGTCACCTTCCTTGAACTTGTAGAGCTTATGATCTTCTCGTCAAGATTCAATCTCTTCCAAATACCCATAGTCATACCACTTCATAACTTTAACTCTGGTTACTGCAATAATTCTCTTTTTGGAGTAAACATCATGTGTGGACTTCTAGTGGCATGCATATGCATAGAATCGTTGACATTTCAGACCCCAGTGAGAAGTTCCCCAAGCAACATGTTTATCATATGTCACTGGACTCCATAACATTAGAACCATGTCTTTGATCCCTTCAATGTTATCGTACTTAGCAGCCTTAGTTTTTGTTATAGAAGTTATGTATTTCCTACTAGAGCTTCTGCCTTTCAGATACTCAATGTCGTTGTTGAAGAAGTAGTTAGCATGAACTACTTGACGACCTCGATCTTTAACAAATGGTAGCGGCCAAGATTAAATGGATATTCATGTCCTTCTAGATTATGCCAATCAAGTCGATCATTAATAGCTTTGTAACATTCTTCGAGATGATAATCAAGTTCCACTAGACTCTTGCATGTCCCTTTGAGCAGATTGAAAGCCGGTCCAACCAGATGTTGTTGTGTCAGATTATCAATCTTCAAATTATGCATGACATATGCAGAGAAGTCGATCGGAGTGCTCATTAGCTCGTCGAAAGTGAGAGGAGGCTAATATGCTTTAGCAATTTGGTTGATCTAAGTCTGAGGAGGTCTGAAATCAATTTATTTTCTAGCATTCCAATCAGGATCAAGAGTCTTGAACCAATCATGCTTAGAAGCTTCCTTGACATTGGGTTGATCCTTAGTGTTACCCAAGTCACCTCCTTGATCTTGTGGCATCTCGGTGTCTGCAGTCTCAAACACAGGTTCCTTTGCTTGTACAGACTTGCCAGATGTTTTTGGCTGAGACTTGGTGCCTTTGGATGAGCTTGACTTAGACTCTTTTGATTTAGAGCCTTTTGGAGGTTCAGCGTCCTTGCTCGTCTTCCTTTTCTTCAACCCTTGGTCTGATCTAGCTGGAGGGTCTTCATCTTTGTCTTTGTCTTTACGGCCTCTCTTTAAAGAATACGCTTTACCATAAGAGTCAAAGAGATCCTTATCGAGCTAATAAGATTTGACCAGTGCATCGTAAAGGTCTTTGTGTTGTTCAGCAGCTCGATACGATTTACTTTTCTCCAACTTGTCTAACAAGATCTTCTTCAATTCATACTTAGTGAGAAATGTTGTAGCCTCGTATATCGATTGCGGTTGAGAAGAAGATTTAGCAAAAAAAACATTCTTAAGTGATTCATTAATAGTGCTTTGGATTACAAGAGTAGCAAAGTCAGATATCTCCTTAGGTAAAATCTGAGGAAGTTGACTCTTGACTTCATCTTTGATCATCTCTTTCACTAATTTCTTAATGATGTCGACGTATTTCTCTTTCTCAGCTTGAGCTTTCTTCTTAAATTCTGCCGTGTATGACTGGAGAGCTGTTTGAGTAGCAAATCCAATTCTTGTACTAAGATGTTCATCCACGATTGTAGGAATTTGTGTGAGGATTTGTGCAGAATGATCAACTTGTTTGACTTGAGAAAGTTCCTGTTCCAAGGCAAACACTCTTTGGTCGAATCCGAATAGGGATGCAAAATTTGGAAGCGCAAGAATTGAGGAGGTCATTGGTTTTGTTGTTGGTACGGGAGTTGGTGTTGACAGTTAAGGAATAGGATTGATTGGCGTAATTATCGAAGGAACGGTTGTAGCAGCTACAGTAGAAGTTACCGGGATTGCCGTTACAGGTACTGTGAGAAGAGGGGGTGTTTGAGTGCTTGATTCTTCATGACTAACTTTGACATTCATTATAGAAGCGACCCCTTTGTCGGCTGGAGGAACATTATCCAAGTTCAGAAATTTACTGGCAAAGTCGGATAAAACAGAAGAGCTTTGCATAGAACCTTTAGTCTTTTGTGTTGTAGTGAGTATCACATGTGCATCATCTACGACTTGCTCGAATAACTTTTCTTGAGAAACATCCTCCTAAGCAGCATCAGTCATCTCTGCATCACCTTTCCCTTCTTTTGCATGCTCTGCAACATTCGATGTCACTTTCACATCCTTACACAATTTGTCATACTTTTCTTTATCAAATTCTCTATAATCATCATTTGTTTCTTCATCAGTGGATGCATAAGAGTCAGAAGTATGTACGTACTCATCATCTTGTGTTTCTTCTTCTTCATCATCTTTCAGAGTAAGATTAGGATTCTCCTCTTCATCTGAATCAGTACTTTCATTATCACTAGCATTATTATCACCATCACCATCACCATCACCATCACTGTCTGCATCATCATCATCACCTTTACTCACATCATCACTGACATCATCATTGCTATTGTCATCTTCACTATCTCCCCAAGATTCGTTTTCACTCTCAGAATGATCTTTGGATACATCGGGAACCCCTGGTTTAGTACCAGTTCCTTCATCTGTACCAGTTGTCTTGTCTTGTGACTCATCAAGAACCTTTGGTTAGGAACCAACTCTATCACATGATCCACTTTCATGAAGCATGTGAGAATCCTTCTTGATTTTCTGGAGAGCTTCTTTTACCTAAAAAGCTTCAAGTAATGATGCATCAGAGATTAATTCCATGCATTTGCCTATGTCACCCTTAGCTGGTGCTTTCTTCTTCGATACAAACACACCAGGAGTATCTTTGATGACAACACCTGCTGTTGGCACAGTAGTAGACTTCTTGGTGGGTTTCTTAGCTTTCTTAGGCTTCTCTGCAGGTTCTTCTTCCAAGACAGGAGATAATTTCCTTGAGGGTGAAGCAACTTTCTTAAACTTCCTTGCTTTCTTGGGAGTAGCTTTTCCAGTAGCAAAGTCGTAGTAAGTCTTCTAAGCTTTAGAATCTTTGACGTCTTGATTAATCATATCATCAGGAATCAGGACTCCATACTGCTGATAATCTTGTGTCTTGGAGACAAACTTCAATGTATAGAGCAATGTGTCATCACGAATTATGTGAAGATTGATCTTGTTCCTCATAGAGATGGTTTTGTCTTTAGAGATGAAATGACTGATGATAACTTTGGTGAATCTTGGGTAGGGCATGTGCTCTTTCCTTGCTAAACTTATTTCTCTATTGTCAGCTTGATACATAAAGTCTCCCCCACAGTAGATCGACATAGTCAACATTCATCTTGTTATACATACCCCACAAGATTTGAGCTCGTGATTCCCTGAGTCTATCAAGTCCTGTTGTCTTCCCAGAGATGCACTATTGATAATCGCAGCAAATGTTCTCCAAGGCTGGTACATTTGATCAGTATGGATTGCAGATAGCATATCACACTTTCCAGAATAACCAAGTTCCTGGATAAATGTAACCAATTCTTCTTTTGAAGGAGGTTCAATAAAGTCTTAGTTGAGAAGTCTGGGACAAATCTGGAGAATTTCATGAAAGACTTCCATATCAACTCAGAACTTCTTCTTATCCAGCTTGAATCGATATGCATATGTGTCTTTGATCTTTTTGATGGTGTTCCAGAATTGATACATGTATACTTCAGGGACTTCAGCAGTGATCAAGAATGCAGGATAACATGGAGAGAGTTTAAGAGCATCCAATGTAACTTGATATGTTTCTTCTCTTTGTGGCTTGCTGAATTCTTTTCTTGCATTGCACTTTTCAATCTTTAGTCTTTTCTCAGAAGGAACCAAAGAATTGTCGATAGCAACTTGTTTAGTGGCAATTAGATTCATGTTTCTGCTAAGAATAGACCAATGCAGTTCATATACAACAAAACTTATATATATCACAGATTGACCTATTCTGATACATGGAGTTCAACTCAGGCAAGCAATATTCAGACATAAGCAGGACAGATTTAACACAATATCAGGCATTCAGATAAAGTTAAGGACGAAAGACAATAATCAGAAAGTCAACTTAAAGGTCAATAACCTAACTAAAGGTCAAACACCGTCAATTTAGCAATTTACATATGATATAAAGAAGATTTAACCTAAGATGAGTTATCAAGTTAAATCATTTAGGAAAAATCAATTTCTTAGAAATTCATGTATAAATCGCCGTCCATGACCATGTATAAATTGCCGCCTAACAGAACTGTATAAATCGCTGTCTATGGTCATTGGTATAAATCGCCGTCTAAATGGGAATGTATAAATCGCCATCCATACTGGATGTATAAATCTCCGTCTATTCGGTGATGTATAAATCGCCGTCTATTAGGTGATGTATAATCGCCGTCTATTGGGTGATGTATAAATCGCCGTCGAAGGATGATGTATAAATTACCGTCTAAGTTGGCATGTATAAATCGCCGTCTACAATTTCGTGTATAAATCGCCGTTTATAGGCGTATAAAACGCCGTCTATAAATATTGATTTATACAATCTTTCATTTTTTGGTACTTATACAGCATAAACATGTAAACCAAACATATATAAACATAATCTATCAGTTATAACAAGAATTTATCACAAAATTTTCATATAGAGTAAAGAATAAGTAAATTATCACTAGTTTGAATCAACGTCACAAAATTTTCCTAAAAGTCATGGAATTTCTCATTCATATGCATTCAAGAAAGGTTATAATCACATAATATACACAAACCCAACACAAATTTCAAGTAATTTCGAAATACCCAATTTTTTGCAACAAGAATCAAGCAAATCAAAACCATGTGTTAACTCCATTCAAATCTGCTATAACCAAGTGAACTACACACCTTAAGCATCAAAACCCCTCAATTAATTTGGGATTTGGTCAACCTTTGATTTTCACTAACCCTAAGCTAAATTCTAAGGATTTCGAGCAAAAGATCGAATTAAAACCTAATTCCTTTTGTAAAAGGGTTATTTAGATGGTAAGGAACATGTTTGTAGTTTACCTTAAGTATTGAAATGCACGATTTGATGATGATCTAGAGGGTGACGATTTGAAACAAGTGGGAGGGAAAAAAATAGAGTGTGTTTGTGTGTGTGTGTAGGTGACGGGAAGGGGTGTTTGTTATAAAAAAATTAACCTTTTTACATAAATTCCCCCTAGACTCTTAAATCCTTGGCATATTTCCTAAATAAGATTTCTAAGGCATAATATAGTTTTACTAATGGCACAATTAGTCCCTAAAGTTTACACTACAATGCTTAGACACTTGTTTTTGCTATTTACTCCCTAAAGGCATAAACATATAACAGTTAAGGCACATATAAGTTAAACTTAATTAACTCCCTTTTAATTTTTAACTCGTTATTGTTTAAAACCTTTTTGATAACTCTTAAATTATACATGTTTCTATACGCGTTATCAATGCTTTTATATATATAAACCGGTTAAATATAAGAACTTTTGGTATAGAATAAAGTATATTTGTCATTGTAGGTTCTAAGTATGTGTCGTGGAAGAAAACGAAGAATACACGAAGATTTGAAGCTGAAATAAAGAAATAACTCAAGTTGAATGCTTTCCGACACCTGTTCACTGTTTTGGCCATAACTCGGTCATACGAACTCCGTTTTAGTTGATTCAAGCGGCCACGGAAAGAGAATTCAATTATCTACCACTTTGGAAAAGGCCATATGCTGAAACGACCTAAAGTGCGGCGCACTTTGAAATAAGTGCGGCACACTTTTCCATCAGAACTGAAATTTAAGAGAATTAAATGCAATACAATGCTAAGTGCATTAACTCATAAAGTGATACGCACTTTTATGCAAGTGGGGGGCACTTTGGCCCCGAAAAAGCCTATATAAAGCCCCTTTTACCTCTTATATCACACACATCTCACACACAAACTTCTATCTTACACACATACAATCTCTATAGCCTTTGGAGAGGAGGAAGGAGTGGTGAGGGTCTTTGGACCCAACGATCCAAACACCCCTCTAAACCACCATGCCACCACCACTCTTAACCATAAACCACCACTAAAACACACATTTTGAGAAGTTTTACACCATATCTAGATCATATACCATCCATTTCTATAACCTTAAAACTTATCACTTTGATTCTTGGAGGATTCACACCAAATTCTCTTAAGATCATCACCATAAACCTTTTTACCAAACACTCTATTTGGTGATATGTTGTGGATTTCCATAAGTTACATAGTATATTCCGGTAACATTTGGTTGTTGGTTGATCATGAAACTACTAGTTTTGGGTTGATGGTTGTTGTAGTCGAAATATTAGTATTGTTACTTTGCTTCTTATATGTGAAACATGAATAATATTTGAATGATTTTGTGATGATTTATGAATAAACATGTTTATGAATTCGAAGTTATTTTACTTTGATCAATTTTTATCTTTTGATATATCTTGCAATTGAAATAGGTCGAAAGGATTAATTGCCTTGATATATTTTGAATCATGTTGGCCATATGAATTAATATCATGCTTGTGAGAATTGTGTGGTAAATTGATAAATAAACCAAGTAGAATAATGTTTAAGACCTTTCCTTATGTTGACCGACCGGGTTGGGAGGAATTCATATATATGAATATTTGATATAAACCACTCTTAATGCACTAGTGATGATGTAGTATATAGGCCGAAAGGATTCTATGTTATCATTGGTAGATATGCTTGTTATTATGATTACCCGTCATATATGACTTGTATGCTTTGTTTATATAAAGTCTTGCTCTATCTATATCTATTATGTTATGTGGATCATGTATTGTTTCTTGCTTACTTTATACATACGTTTTGGCTATTTGATCCGTGACAATCAATTAGCTTTGTTACTTGATAAACAATCTGTGAATTGCTACAAATCCCGTGGAACGACCTGGACTTACCTAATACTATATTACATTCGAATAGGGTATACTTGCCTGAATGTTGTGTTTTTAGTCAAAATCGGTATTTCTAGTTATTATAAATTTAAAGCTTCTAGAAAACACGCATCAAGTTTTTGGCGCCGCTGCCGGGGATTTGTTTTAGTTGCTTGCACTTGTGCATCTTACGTGTGTTTAAATATCTTTAAATCTTAAAAATATGTTTGTTGTTGCAGAAAGTACGGCGCACAATTAACCTTGTGCGCTGCACTTCCCCTGTTCCTGTTTCTTATTTTATAGGTTTTTACACGAAGTGCGCCGGTTTCACACCAAAATCGTTGTAATTGTTTTACAAATCAACATTTATAAACTCACCGTACCGTTTTCTGGCAAACGGAACCCAAAAAATCACTTTTCCTTAGGAAGTACGCCGCACATACAATGTGTGCGCCGGTTTTCCTAAAAACCCATTTCTGCAAAAAATTTCACAAACAGAATCTAATTTAAAAACCCAAACCCAAACAAACCCCCAAATTGCTAGTCTCAGGTATGTGATCATTTGAAATTCCATTTTATCTGATTATACGCCTTGTAATTTTGTTAATATTTAGTTTGTCATTCGAGAAAAAAAACCAAAAAGATTTTTTATTTTTAAATTGTTTTTGCTTATTTTATTTTCTGACATGTTCCTGTTTATATAATAAAACATGTGTTTTGTTGGTTTATTAGTTTGTTTATATTTTCTTGCATTGAATTTGTGAAAAATAAAATAAAAAGTAAATTTTGAAAAATATTGCAGAAAGTACGCCGCATAAAATCTTTGTGCGCCGCACTTTGTTCCCGCATTTAAAAAAAATCCAGATTTGTATAAAAATAATAACCATATGCAATTTATTTATGTATTATGTGAATACTGGTAATGTGTTTTTATTTGTTTATGCATGTTTGCTTGTATGTGTTTGCTTGCGTTTAAAAAAAAAGAGTTAAAACAAATTTGTTAAAAACCATAAAATCTAAAAAAATAGTTTTCTTAACTACTTTTTTAACCTGTGTGATTGTGTTTGTCTGCTTATGTGTTTGCCTGTGTTTGTGTATGTGATTCTTAACTAATAAAAAATATTCTAAAAAAGTAAAAAAAAATGTGTTTTCTGTCATAATGAAACCGCCGCACATATGTTTGTGTGCGGCACACTTTTTAAAACTTTTGTCGCGCTCATCTTATGAATATTTGAAAAATTATAAAATATTTAGGGTATAAGTACGCCGCACAGTCTTTCAAGTGTGACGCACTTTTGTTCTGAAGAAAAAATTTATAAATAAAAATTAAAGAAATATAAAAAAATTAAAAATAATAGTAGTAATTTTGTAAATTATTGTTTTAAACCTTAAATAATAATATGTGTTTGTCTTAAAACCAAAAAAATAAAAAATACAAAAAGATTTTATTTCCGCCAATTATTTTTATTATTATTTATATATGTGTTTTGAGTGTTTGCATATTGGTAATTATATTTTCCTTTCTATGTTATTTTTTATTTCTTAATGTTTTGTTTATGCTTGTTTTAGTAAATGTATATAAATAAAAAATTTAAAAATTAAAAAAAAGATGTTTTGAACTTTGTGGATGTGTTCGCTGGAAACCCTCACGAGATTATAACTCGTCCACTCGGGCCACCGAGGGGTTTAAAGGCTTGTTGCATATGCTAAATGCAACCGTGTTGCCTATGAAAGTGCGCTTTAGTGTTTTATGATTTTTGTAGTTTAATTTATTTTGCAGATTAAATAAAACATGTAAAGCTTGGATTGGTGGTTGGCATCTTATCACTTGGGAGAGTGATATATTTGAATTATAATAATACATGTGGTAGAATACACATGACGGCGTTCTGTTTCACGTCGTATCTTTCAGAATTCAGCCGATAACTTATGAGCCCCGGGAAGTTTCGTTTCTCTTATATTTATTTTTCCCGTTTGTCCCACCTTTAAGTTATTTTCTGATTACGCATAATGCTCAACTTAAGTGTGGGGGGTAAATGAATTGAAAAATCAGACTCATTATTAATTTGTAACTTTTGTTCGCCCTCAATAATCTAAAAATCTAATTTATTTTTAAATCTTTTGCCACTTAGGTTAATATATTAGAATAAAAACGTAGTAAATAAATAAAGTTTTGAAATCAGAGATGTGTCCCGATTGATAAAGCAGATCCGACTCGGGATCGATGACATTACTTGCGCATTTATACCAATCACCCAAAAAATGTGAGGTTCACCTTTAAATCTTATGAAGATGATTTTTGCCTTTAGCTTTCTCGAGTTAAGGTTTGAATGCAGCTGCAAGTGTCTCATCCGTTGTTACGGCTGTGTATTTGTAGTTTTTTCGCCTTTTCTGGAGCATTGGTATCAGATTAAAAGGTTTAGAGTGTGCTGGTGATATTGATTCTAGAACTTGTGCTTGATAATCATTACGAGACCGCAGTGAGATCATGTTCGCGTGATAAAGGTATTTTTAAGTGATAAAGAGGCAACTTAGGATTTAACCCAAATAGCCATTCCATTTAACATATTATTCTTTTAGCTAATTACACTGATCAGCTAACCACCCAAATAAAAACCTTATGTTAGCACTCATCTTTAGTGCTAGATACCCCTAGTTTAACCTGCTGAGCCATTCTATTCATTTTTCTCATCCACTTAAATAAAAAAAATACAAAAATATATCACCTTTATCCTAGCCTTACCCCTCGTCGAAAGTCCCTATGGTTGGTTGCTGGTTGCTTGGTATGATTGGTTGATTTTTGCTCATAGTTTGCTCGCGCTTTGTTATGAGGGTTGTACCATTTTAATGAAGATGAAGAGTGCACGCTTTGTGTTTCGTATTTTTGTGGTGTACACTTATACTAAGTGTGGGGGAATTGTCAGTTATGAAAAAAAAGAGAAAAAACAGTAAGAGCTGGATTGTTGTTGGCATTTGTGACGTATTGATACATTATGATATGTGCCGAACATATTGATCAGAGGTTGAGTCGTTCGATGCCTCATAGGTTATGGATTGTCGTAACTAGCAACATGGGTTTCTTGGACTTGTCGACACTAAACCATTTCTAGTATATATTTCTCATGCCTTATCCATACCCTTATTAACCCTTAGCCTAACGTTACAACCCGAATAAAAGTCCTCTTTTGATAACCTGGGGCTTACGCCATGTCGGTGCAGTTTTGTTTCTTGTACAAGCCTATGGTAACTTAATGAATCATGTCTGAGCAGTTGAGTGTGATTTCCTTTTACCCTCTATTACATCACATACGAGTGTTTGAGTGATTATACTTTTCCTTATTCGTGAGGTGCTTAGTCATGTTATTACAGCTTGAAGATCATTGGGTATTGTCGAACATCTCTGTTTTCACATATTAAAAATCAAAAAAATATTTTTCATAATTCTATGTTTGTTTTGTAAAGCTTATTATTTTTCTTATTTTGCTTGAGGGCAAGCAAACCCTTAAGTGTGGGGGGTGCTTGCGCCTTTTGCACTTATTTGTAATAAAAACCAAAAATATTTTCAAAAATTTCACACCCAATAAAATTTTTTAAATTAAAAGAAAATATCAAAATTTAAATATATATATATATATATATATATATATATATATATAAATTTAAAAATTTCCTTGTCTTGTCACTTAGGACATTGTTTCTAAATTTCTTTTCTTAGATTTGCTTGAGGGCAAACAAAGTTTTAAGTATGGGGGGATTTGATAACGCTCAAATTATACATGTTTCTATACGCGTTATCAATGCTTTTTTATATATAAATTGGTTAAATATAAGAACTTTTGGTATAGAATAGAGTATACTTGTCATTGTAGGTTCTTGGAATGTGTCGTGGAAGAAAACGGAAGAAAACACTAAAATTTGAAGCTTAAATGAAGAAATAACTTAAGCTGAATGCTTCCCGACACATGTTCACTGTTTTGGCCATAACTCGGTCATACGAACTCCGTTTTAGTTGATTCAAGCGGCCACGGAAAGAGAATTCAATTATCTACAAATTTGGAAAAGGCCATCTGCTGATGCGACCCAAAGTGCGTCGCACATTGAAATAAGTGCGGCGCACTTTTCCATCAGAACTGAAATTTAAGAGAATTAAATGTAATTCAATGCTAAGTGTATTAACTCATAAAGTGCTGCACACTTTTATGAAAGTGGGGCGCACTTTGGCCCTAAAAAAGCCTATATAAAGCCCCTTTTACCTCTCATATCACACACATCTCATACACCAACACCTCTTAACACACACAAACCTAACTACTATCCATTTACACTACACCTCTCTATAGAATATCACACAAGGAAGGAGTGGTGAAGATCTTTGGATCCAATGATCCAAACACCTCTTTAATCAGCCATTTACCGCCATGCTACCACTACTCTCAACCATAAACCACCACTAAAATACTTATTTCCAGAAGTTCTACACTATATTTAGATCATATACCATCCATTTCTATAACCTTAAAACTTATCACTTCGATTCTTGGAGGATTCACACCAAATTCTCTTAAAGATCATCACTATAAACCTTTTTACCAAACACTCCATTTTGTGATATGTTGCGGATTTCCAGAAGTTACATAGTATATTCCGTGTTATCTTAGTAGCATTTGATTGTTAGTTGATCATGGAACTACTAGTTTTGGGTTGATGGTTATTGTAGTCGAAATATTGGTATTGTTACTTTGCGTCTTATATGTGAAACATGAATAATATTTGGATGATGTTAGAAACATAATTTCACAGTCTAATAAGAGAAGCTCGGTCTTAAAGAAACAAGCATTTTATAGCTCAATAGTTAATTAATTGTAATGTTTTAATGATGTAAACGGGCCAAGATACAAAAAGCCTAGATAAAGCCCACAAAGGTCTCCTAGGCTGATCCTCTTTAGAGTATAAATACTCTATGTTTTTCTCATTTTTAGGTGAGCTAGTCAATATTACTTTTAGGGTTTCTAGCCACCAAATTGTTCTCTTTCAATTTTTCAATCAATCATTGTTTAATTTAATCTCTTGATTCTACATATCATTGTTAAAGGTTTCTATGAATGATCATGGAACCTACAATTGGTATCAAGAGCCTTCAAGATTGATGATTTGATTTGGTTTGTGTTTCTATTTTTTATTCGGAAATAAAAAATAAAGAGGGATCCGAATTTGTTTGTGTGTTTGCTTTCATTCTTGATTCATAGATGGTTTATGTTTAGATCTAATATCATAATAACCATCTCGTTAGCAATCAAGGATTCGGCTTAATTTTAGCCTAAGTGGTACGTGTTTTAATCTTGTGTGTTTGAAAAAATTAAATCGAACGAGCCTTAATACATCTATCTGATTTCGACTTAATTTTTTTTGATCTCATCGAAAGTTTTTTTTTTTTGAAAAATTTCGGCTTATTTTTACAAAAATAAATTTCGGCTTATTTTATTTAAAAAAAAGAGTTTAGGCATATTTTAAAAAAAAGAAAAGAAAAGTAAGAGATCTATATTTTTGGGAAGAAAATATTTGTTTTTAAACATCAAGGGATTTGATTTTATCCTAGGGATGTTAATCTTTTGGGAAGTAAATAAATGGTTCTAAAGTCAAGGATATAATCTTTTAATTTGAAATTATATTCTTGTTCTTTTTCTTTCCTCCTACAACAGATCAATTCATATAGATTACGGTTCTTCTAGATTTTGTCAATTCCCGCGAAGATACTATTCTTTTCCGAATTAATCAAAGATTTGTAAAATCCCGTGAACAGTAATTGACTTCAACCAAACACAAATCAAACAAAAACAACACCATACACCCAAATCAAACATAACAACAATCACTTGAGATCCGTTCATTCATACTTAAATTAAAATGTCAACTGATAAAGAATCCAGTGCAGCGGGAACGGACAATCGTCCTCCTATGTTGGTTGAGAGTGACTACGATTCTTGGAAAATTCGTATTCATAGGTACATTCGAGGAAAACCTCTTGGCAAACTTATCTGGAACTCCATTCAAAATGGACCTTCACCACACCCTATGGTTACTGATGCTCCAACTGAAGGTCAGACAGGAGTGAACATGCCAAGAATGAAACTTGATTCAGAGTTTACACCTGAAGAAACCAACCGTGAGAATGCTGATACACAGGCTGAAATCATTCTCAGTCAAGGTCTCCCACGTCATATTTTCAACATCCTGAATCAGACAAACACTGCTAAAGAGATTTGGATAATGTGGAGATGGCTTAGCAAGGTTCAGGCAGGACTTTACAGCAAAGGAAGGAAGATCTATTTGATGAGTTCGAACGATTTCGTGCCATAGGAAACGAACCAATTCATGACTATTTTGTTACTTCACAAGCAGGTTAATATATGAAGATACATAGCTTGAATTCCCACTCATCAGCTGAACACCAAGTTTGTCAACAACCTTCTGTCTTACTGGGGTAAATATGTGACTATGTCAAGCAGAACATGGACATTTCAATAACGAACTATGTTCACATTTATACCCACCTGAAAGCCTATGAGCCTCATGCTACAAAGACTCTCAAGAAACAAGAGTAGTCTTCAAGTATCATTGATCCATTGGCTTATATGGCTCAAGCAACACCAACCACATCTCTTCCACCACCCTCTACCTCACAACCACAACCAGCTGTTTTGTCTCCAAATGACGCAATGATGGCCACTATGACACAGATAGCAAATCTTTTAAGTGGTTTCCAAAAGCAGTTTCCTCTTACCAATAACCAACTCAGGTCATCTTCCAACTCGAGGACACATGCTATGGTGTATGACGGCCAAATTGTTACTAAAACCATTCAGAGAAGAGCTCTAGGGAATGTTAGAAACACAGGATCAAGAGGCAATCAAAGTTATGGTAATGTGACTACTGCTATAGGGAAGAAGGTGATATGTTATAACTGCCGAGGGGAAGGGCATGTTGCAAGGCAGTGTAAAGAACCAAAGAGAGCGAAGGATTCTCAGTACTTCAAAGATAAGATGCTGCTCATGGAAGCAAAGGAAAAGGGAGTTACTCTTGATGCTGAAGCTGATGCATTCCTCTCCAATGTGGAATGTACTGATCCCTATGATCAACCTCTGGCAATGGCTACAACAAACATCTTCGAAGTCAACCATGAGGATGCTTATGATTCAGACGTGGATGAAGGCCCCAATGCTGCAGCTGCTTTCATGGCCAATCTGTCATCCACCAGTGGCAACAATCATCATGTGAATGAGGTACACCCCAATGCTATTCAAATAAATGATAGTGTGAATTATCAGCTGTCTCATGAGATGCACCACGAAGAACAATCAGACTCTGATGTTGAGTCAGAGCTTGATGACAATACGACTCTGTATCATCAGCTTAAACTTGAACGCAGAGCCAAAGTTGTTCCAACTAAGGTATCTACTGGGTCATCTGCTAATATCTCTATGGTTACCATTCTTGATGAAATGCGAGATACTCTAGATGAAAAAACTCAGGAAAATCAAGATCTCAGTCTTGAAAATCAGAATTTAACAGCTGAGCTTGCAAAATGTAAGCTAGAAATTGTTCGTCTAGATACCCAACAGGTTAAACTTGACCTAGAATGCCAAGTTAGACAGGAACAAAACCTAGTGACTCAGCGTAACGAAAGAAACGCTGAACTTGAGCAAGAGAAAGTGATGCTAAAAACACACCTAAAAAGTAAAGATGTTTCAATTGAATTTTTGAAATCTGAAAATCAAAAGGTGTTAACTGACAAAAAGAAACTTGAGGATAAATACCTCGATGAAATAGTATGTTTAAAAAGTGCAAACAAAGTTGCAATTGATCTTTTACAAAAGTTTCAAATGCCAACTCATACTATTCCAATGCTTTCAAAGAAACCAAAAAATGCATCACAGGACTTACACAAGGATATTCTAGGTCGCAGTAACCCACGATATGGGAAAAAGGCTCTCATTATTAATGCTAGTAATGCGTGGGATACTGATGAAGCATTAGCCACTGCTGAAGTAAGCATGGCTAAAATGAGAGGAAAACCAGGGCACGTTACACCTGAAAGTGGCTTCTATGAGAAGCTAAATGCCCTCAAGTTTGTTCCTCAATAGGAACTGTCCCGAGAATAGGTGTATTGGCTTCCTGCCAACGAAATTGCTAGTCAAGCTAGTACCCCATCGAGACCTGTTACTCCTTATGTGCCTAAAATTCCGCCTCCTAGTCAAGTTCTAGCTACCCTTCACAACATTAAGGCTGTTTTTCCCCAAT